>VYZQ01052656.1:154418-206033 GCA_013400655.1 Mystacornis crossleyi | reverse complement strand
GACGGACGGACGGAGGGACGGACACCTCCCCCTTTCCCCACGGCCGCCGCCCGGCCCGCGGGGAGCCTCTGTCCCTCCCGCAGCCGTCTCCCGGCGGCAGCACCCCCTGGCCGGGGGCGGGCGGCGGCCGCCGCGCATCCCCTCGCTCCGTACCTGTCGCGGTGTCCTCGGGAGCGGCAGCCGCGTCCCCCCGCAGCCCCGGCGCGGCAGCGGGCGGCCGGCTTTGTTACTACTCGGAAGAGCCGCGGCTCAGCGCCGTCGCTATAGAAACTGGCTGCGCCTCGAAGAGACACCGGCGAGTGGCGGGAGGGGGGCGGAAGCCGGGCGGAGGTGTAGGGTGAGGAGCGAGCCATTCATTCAGGAATATCCCGGCCTTTTCCTCCTCCTCCGCCTGCAGCCAGCCCCCGGCACCGCCCAGCCCGGCCGGAGGTTGGGAGGGCGTCTCGCCACTCTCACCTCGACTGCATCCTCGGGCCAGGATGCGGTCCCTCGCCTCGGAGCATCTCCGTCCCAGCCCTGCCGCCTCCTCAGGGAGACTTGTCCCCAAAACACACACAGAGGTACACTCACTCTCCGAGAACGGATCCCAGGGCAGCAGGGACCCAGGGAGCAGGGACCCAGGGACCCATGACATGAAATAACCATGGGAGTTGACCTGCCCTCTCGATCTTGCCCGCCTGCCTTTGCAGTCCGTTTGGTCCCAGAGCATCACCACAAAAACCCCACAAAGCCGGGGCCAAACTTTTTTAGCAACAGTTTTTCATTTTGTGAAAGTGGTTTAGCTCCACATCCTCAGGTGATGAGCTGCTTTTGTGTGGGAACTTGCTGATGGGACTCCTCTGGACGGCAGCTCATGGTCCAAGGGTACCGCGAGGTTTTTGACTTCTGCAGAACATTTACTATGATGCAGCAGGCCCTAAGGGTTGAGGAGGTGTAGGGCTCGTCCTATGTGCTGTAAACGGGAAGGGAAGCATGGGTGATTGGAAGGAAGAGGAGGGAAAGGCTGAGAATGGATTAGGGTAAAGCACCCAGATGTGTGGGAAATACCGTGTCCTGACTCGTTTGAGATTCAGGGTTATCCTGAGTCTGTGGAATGGTATGTTTTCCTAGAGCAACAGCCTATGGTATGTCAGGGACACCCATCTTCACATCCTTCTCCCTGCTTGACACGACTGACAAAAGCTGAGGCAGTTCCTCCATTCTTCTTCCTTTTCTCCTGCACTGAAGGCTTAGTGGTATCGGCTTATTGGATCTATCCTCTTCTAATTTCTCTGCCTGAAACCTTCTTATTCTCTCAATAGTAGTAAAGTTGATAAAACATCCTTCGAAGTACAAGATGGATCTCCCCCTTTCTCTTTCCCTAGTTTATATTGATTAAATTGGACTTTCCAAGTTTGCTACACAGAAGAAACCTAACATGCAAGGAGCAACTTGGAGGCTGCATTATCCATCTCAGCTACTGCCAAGCTACAGGGGATGACTATTAAGTATCTGCACTGCAAGTCACTGTGAGCTGATGAATCTATGCCAAGAGCTGCTGGCACACTGCAGAAAATACTCTTTAGGAAGAGTTTGCCAAAGACAAGAAAGACCCCCACAGGAGCTCTTCACAAAGCAGCCCAGCTTACAGAAGATCTGCTGGCAGACCATCACACAGCCAAATGACAAGGGCAGCACAAATGAGGGAGACAGAAGGCTGGGTATGAAAGACAGGGGGTCACTGCATATTTATTTACAGAATTTTCACACTAAATACCAATTCGAGAGTTTAAAAAAAAAAGGTAATATAAATCGAGTCAGAGCACAGCAGAGGTTATTTTTTTGTTTGTTTGTTCTGTTATAGTGAATTTGTTTGCTCTGAGGAGGAAAGAGTAACATTAGAGGAGTGAAAAATCTGCAGCACACTGGATCTCATAGCATAGGAGAGATTTTGCCTATTTTTTCCAATATAAAAGAATGCTCATATCCTTTTAATCAAAAGGAGTGTCAATATTCATAACAGATATAATGTAAAAAAAAACCCCAACCCTCCCAAGAGCTGAAAAGCAATTCATACTCTAAAATCTTTTGGAAGAGTAAGAATGCTTTTTAACTTAAGATTCATTTAGAAAAGAAAGCTGAGCAACGAAAACATTGCTCAAAGAAATGATCATTGTTTTGACAGCAAGAAAGCAATGCTGTTGCTATAATGCCTATTCATTTTTCTTACAAAATAAATTCATAGCACTTTCTCCCAGGTGGAAACACAGGAAGGGACAGAAAAATGATAGGAAAGGCATACTTACTATCTGGTCTTCACTGATACAAAGCACCTGAGTACTGATATAATTTTGTGTGTTCCTGGGGCTTTTAATCTTCGATGCAGTTTTACACACAGGCTTATAAACATTTCCCTCTCCAGGATGAAGATAAAGAATAGCATTTCCAGAAGGGGCAGTTGAGACAATTGGGTGATATCTTAAAGGACTTGCAGGAAAACTCAATTGGACATAGTTTAGCATTGTGCAGATGTTTATGCCTTCTAGATTACTTTCCCTATCAAGGTTACAATGATATTTTACTCACAGAGATGAGCCATTTTTGTAGATGCATATCACCTGTATGTTTAGGACAGAACTTTAGCCAGTTCACTGCTCTAGTGCTTGTAAAGTGTTTTACTGTGTGGTTTTTTGATCTTATCTTTTTTTGTTTTAACTCTGCTTGAAATTTTAACTGGCTTAATGTCATTTGGAGCCTAACTTTTGCAATAGTATTTACAGAGTAGGGCACTTACTGCAAACATGCCAAGTTGTTGCTCGGACTGTTGGCAGTCACAATAATTCTATACTGATAGAGAGGGGAATGAAACATACAAATATTGAACCATTGCATTGCAGTAATAAGTCAGTATTAAATAATTTTGTACCATTTTAACACTAAGCTATCCTGCCTTGGCATTTTGACATTTTGTCCCTATATGTCCCAGTTTGGCTTCAGGGCAATATGTTTAAAATCTACAACTGGAATGCCTTCTGACAACAACTTTTAAGGAGGATCTACTTCTTTGGGGTAGGGTGACAAACCTCCCAAAAAAGAACACTAAAAAGAATGTGTGCTGATATAACCATGGCCATCTTCTGACCCAGCAGAGACATGTGCGTCTTTCTCAGTGCCACGGATTTTTTCCAGTAATTCGTTGTACTGAAGGAATTCATCGTGGGACACTGAGCAAGTGTTAACATTCATGTGGAGCAGAACAGCTTTTGACGGTGTCCCCTCTCTTTTGTCATTTGTCCTCACTCCAAGCACCATTCATCCCACCAAGCACTTATTCTATTGGCCTATTTGTTCCCTGGAAGCAGAGCAAAAGTATCCTTAACCAGCATCAAAACCTTGAATAAAGAATTCTTCAGCTGAAGGAATGAAACACATTCTTATCACATCATATGAAAACAAAAGATAGGTGTAAGCTGTGATAAAACTGAAGTAACAGTATTTAATAATAATATTAATTATCGTTACTACTATTATTATTAGGAGTGTGGTGCAGCCTCTAGGCTGTACCAACACCAGGCACTGTTTTCCCACAGAACAAAAATGTGGGTAATTTCTGCCCCAAGGAGTTTACCCGAGAAGTAAATGTTTTTCCTGAGGGCCTAAAATGCCATTAGTTACACATTTGGGTAGTGGTGAGTGCAGCGGGACCTAATTTAATTGCAGCATTTTAGATAAGTGTAATATAAATTTTAAATAATCTAATAATTGTAATAATAATTCTGACAGGAGGCAGTGCAAAACCATTTTTCTGTGTCTATAGGCTAGCAGTCCTCTTGGAAATTAGAGACTTTGGAACATAGAAAATGAGCTGAAGTGATAATTGAAGGAAGCAATAAAACATGAATATGCTAAAATAGGGGATGAACTCATGGGTTCTGTCTTTTCTAAAAGGAAAATATGCTTCTCTAGAGCATTTTTTTTCTTTACCTTGGGAAGAAATGTGTATTTTAAACCATTGCTTGAGATTTCTGGATGTCCTGAGGAGACAAAGCTACAGCAGTACAAAAGGACTGGAGTGTCAAAAGGACACAGGCCTCTGCTGGCTGCTTCTCACAGGCAGCTCCAGATGGGCAGAGTCACGGCAGCAGCGGCAATGGCTCCAAGTGGCTTTCAGGGATGAGGGACGCAAAAATTTTTTTGAGGGGATGTCCTAGGTTACAGTGTAAGATGTGCCCCAAAGTATGTATTCTATTACCATCTTCGTGAGCTNTTCCAAACGAAAACAGGGGAGGAGGGCTTAAACACTGTAAGTTACCAGGTTCATGGTATCTGGGCATGCTCAGATTCACAACCTTCTTATTTCTGTATATACTGTTTTTTTTACTACATTGGAAAGATGCTAGTGTAAGGAAAATCAAGTACGTAGACATATGTCCAGACTTGCAGCTGACCATCTAACAAAATAATTATCAAAGGTTTATAAAGGCTTCTACCCAAATTTGTGGTGAGAGAGAAAAGTACTGTTGAGTGTTCAAAACTGTCAGAAAGCAAATATGACTACGGTGTGGTTGACTTTCAACATGGCCAGGCTCATGCCCACCCTTCACCGTGTGCTGCCGTGCTGAGATACCACAGCCACTGAAAACAAAGCAGTGAAGGAGCCTGCTGAGAAAGAGACAACAGGTGGGTTGAGCCATTACAGACATGCCTGACTGCATTTGTATTCACTGTGAGAGGCAGTGTAGATACATCCCAAATCTAAACCCCTAGTAGCCTCCTGTGACTACATGCCATCTCGAGGAAACACCTGAGTTAAAAGCGCATGTTAAGGATATTATTGATCCAGAAAGGGGTAAAATGATGTGGCAACATACAGATTGCGCACCATTATTTAATTTTACTTACTGTTGAAAAGCCTCAGAGACAGTGAAGAGAAGCATACCCCAAGGAGCCGAATAAATACCAGAGCAGACAAAGGGATTAATGCTGGGCTAGCATAATTTTTGGATGGCATATTTTGGGTTACTCACACAGCCTAGTGGGACCTTAATTGAGTACAACTGCTTAGAAAAAAAATCCTGGCATTACTGTGGAAAGCTCAGTGGACATCGCTGTTAAACAAAATGCTAGTGGGAAACTGAAAATCAGTCTGGAAATATTGTAATTCCCAAAGGTTGGTTATTTGATACATCATGAGTACTTTGTTCAGTTCTGGGAACTCAGCTGCAAAATAGATACAGAAGACACAGAGATCATCTGGAGACAGGCAATGCAAATGATTAGAGGCTGAGTGAAAATTTTCTATCTGGGTGGCATAAAGAAGGGACATGATATAGCTTTATAGAAAATAATGAATGGCACAAAGAAGATAAATCCTGCATTTCTAGTCACCTTTTTTTCATAATTTAAGAACAAGAGTTCATCCAGTGGAATTAAAAAGATATAAATTTGAAAGTGATGAAGGGAAATACTAGCTATTAAAGTGAAAGCATTCACTGTTACATGAGATTAAATTTGGAGAAAGGACTGGATTGTATGAAACGTGTACAGGGATAAAGACTTAAATATTTCAGTGCATAAGCCTGTCATAAAGCCAGAAGGACAGGGAAAGGATCATTAAAAGAAACTCATCTTTAGGCAAATTATTGAATTTCTTGAAGCTTCCTCTGAAGAATTTACTGCTGATGGTTAGAAGGAGAAGATATGACAACAGATGATACTAGTTCCCATTTGAGATTCAGATTCATTTTCTTATCCAGGAAGGACTAATGTCCCACAACCACAGTCACCCATTTGTGCCCGAGTGAACATCCTCTCCAGCTGCACACTTGGGTGTTTCTTTTTCCACAGTTTGCCAAGGACAACATTGTTGGGAAACCAAAAAATATTCTTTTTAAACTCATTTGCAAGTCTGGCCTTTAGGGACTCAGGTACCTAAAAACGCACTCATGTGACAATCTGTATTTATATGATCCATGATCTAAGTAATCCTGCAAAGCACCCTCTCGTTCCAGTTTGAAAACCTCTCAATTACTGGTGCTGGTAACTCGCTGTGTGGTTCATACTCAGCCTAGCTCAGGGGTAGATTGAATATGTGAACCATTACTGTTTCTTCAAATAGATGCAAACTTACTAAGTGAAAACCAACAGAAGCTAGGTTCTTCAGAGGCAGAACGTTTCCAGTTTTTTAATATGTTACAATCCCCAGTCAACAAAATTTTCACTTCAAGCCTTGCAGTCATTAGTAACACAAAACTCCCAGTTGGAGACATTAAGATAATTTTTCCCCCATAATAATATAGATTCACCCATTTTAGATATATATTTTTCATATTCAGTACAACAACATGCTAAATGTGCCTGGCAAAAAGAGTAGGGACTTCATATATCTTGGGAAAGATGACAATGTGACAAGAACACTCATATCCCAAGATGTTCAGCCAACTGAAAACTACTTATACCTCACAGAGATTTATTTATATATAAACCTGAATTATACTTGAATTTGACAGTGAATTATGATGCAGTACAGAGCTCTACGACACCTGTGACATTCTGTCCTAGTTTCGGCCAGGGCAGAGTTAATTTGTTTCAGTAGCCTGGAGGGGGGCATGGCCACACCCTAATATTATTTGATACCACCTCACATCCTTTCCAGGGACTGGGTAAAGGGACTCTTTTGCTTCCAAGGAGAATGGTGTCCTTTTCTGGTTAGGTGAGAAACATAGTTGGGAAGAGCCAGTCAGAATTTTTTGTGGTTTTCCATGTAAATAGTTTCTTTGTCTTATAGATTTATTATTAATATTGTTACTGTTACAGTTTGTTTTCTTATCTCATTGCTGTTTCCAGTAAATTGTTCTTACCTCAACCCATGATCTTTGCCTTTCATGGTTTCAGTTGGAGGCAGGGGAAGGGGAACGGAGTGGCAGCATGGTTTTAATGGGAGTACTAAATTGGAGAATACATTACTAAACCACAACACCTTCTCACCCATTTATAAGCCACGTCATCCAAACAAATCTTCAGGCTCAAGCTCTCTCTTTAGTATGTGGGAATCACAGTTTTTTCAATATTTATTTGTGTGTTAGACCAGTCTGAATTTTTCAAGTAAATTCACCAAACTATACTACACTTCAATAGATTCAAAATGTGTCCATCTTTTCTTGCCTTACATGAAAAACCCAATTACTGCTTCACAGATGGAGTCTGTGCAGCAATTTGGTACCAGCAATGGCTGTTCCTCTTCACATTTCCCATCCACATCCAAAATGTGATGGCACAGCTAAAACAACTGCAGAAAACTGTATCAATTACATTTCAACAGTCTTTTGCCATCAACACTATCTCTATAATGTTTTGGGGGTTTTTGTTGTTGTTTTTTAGAGTCAGGATGAATTTTCATGAAAATGCTGATGAACCATTACATACCCCACCCCTGCCCCAAACAACATTAAGGAAGAAAACAGCAATCCAGTAGTAGCTCAGCTTTCCCTGGGATGTAATTCTGTGTCTATCAGTGGCATGACACTGATAGCGTTCACATTACTTTAGGTCATAGGTTGGACTTGATGATCTCAAAGCTCTTTTCCAACCTTGTTGATTCTGTTATTCTGTAAAGTTTGAAAAAATAAAACCAAGAAAACCAAACCAAGAAAACAAAACACTGCATTTTCTAGGATTAAAACCCCCAAAACTGAGAAGCTGGGGAAAGACACTATAGCTTTTCCTTTCATCTTCCTCTTTACTTTGAATATATTATTTTCTTGTTCGTTGGTTAACTCGCATAAAGGAACTAATGTGGCGTATAGTAAGAAGACCACTGCAGGCACAATAGGTTGAATAAATGTTCCTGCATCACTAAATCTATAAGCCTCAATAGTAACTTCAATATCTGAATCAATGATTTACCATTAATTAATTATTACTGTCCTAAAACCAATTTTGCCTATAATGAATCTAACTCTTACGTGAAATGTTGGTTGCCTTGTAGAAAAATACCCTAAACCCAGGCCTTAAATTATCTTATGGTAAAAGTCAGTTGGAGAGCCAAAGTGAAAAATGAAAACAGGACAACATTTTTTTTTGAGAAAGTACTTCAGGATTTGAAGGGAACTTGAGTACAAGCAAAGCAATTCAGAAAGATAGACTTTCACTAGGGAAAAAAAGAGTTATGAGATAATATTTGTCATAGAAAGAAGTCAACTGGTGCAATCTACATTTAATTTGGAGTTTTGCTTCAATTTACTTGATAAGCACAAAATATAAAATCTGTTTTTATTTGTATAATCAATAAAAGTCTAAGGCTGGTTTAGGTCTTCACTTTTCTACAGCTTGTGGCAAGAGTTTAGTGTAGATCAGCCATAGGGAGGTTTTACTTTCCAGCTCATCTGCAGTACCTAGGGTTGTATTTAGGACTGTAAATCACAGTGGAGACTTGTAATGTGGAAGGAAGATGAGAGTAGCTGTTTGGAATAGAAACACATGCAAACAGCCAAATATCTCCTAGAACTTGTGCCATTGCCACCGACAGCTATTCTGTTGTATGATGGCGGTGCTCTACCAAATAAATTTGGGTAAACCTGTAGAAGGCAAACTCCTGAAAACGTGATAGCTCTTTTGCCAAACAAAACTTATTCTGAAATGGATACAGATGTTGAGAATAAACAGGGAGTGGAGTGATTTCCTTTAGCTGGGTCAAAACCAAGGAATCTACACTTATGGGACATGTGGACATTTGATTTTGTTTTGAATCTTATATTTTTTCCCCTGTGGATACTCTGGAACTGCTGGTGGAGTATGACATTCCATATTGCACCAAACTCCTGCATTGTAAAAGTGAAACAGTTTCATTTAGAAAATAGGATGCTTTAATCTATACAAAGTAATGTCTAACCCTGTTGGAGAAAAACCCAACAAACTACAACAAATAACAGAAAGTTCTGAAAACTATTTATTATAGGATGCCTTGTCTTAAAAGATAATTTGGCATCTGACATTTCACTTACGATTTTGATGTTGCACTGGCTGTTTGGAGAGACAAGGTTATTTTTTACAACGTCATGCACGGCACTTTTAGCTTAGGTGGATGATAAGCTTTGATTACCACACTGTTTTGCAAGTTTTAGGGAACATTTCAGTCATCAGTGGGAAAGCTTCACCAACGTGGACGACAACCAAGGTGGAGGGATGCTCACAGGGTAAAGGAATGGGGAAACAGATCCCTGCACAATTTTATACTGAAGAGTTAGAGAACACATGATTTAATACCTATCAGTTCCTACACTTGAATTCCCACTGCCTGTAGTCATGTTGATTTTCCCCATGTCAATACTGGGTAAGACTGTGGCATATGTCCTACCCAGCTGCAGCTGGAAAACCACTGGGCTCTCAGCAAGCCACTCATCCCCCCACTTTTGCCGTAGGGACAGTTGGCATTGACAATACACCTCCAAAGCTTCCAAAGAGCCTAGCTGGTGGCAGAAAAATGTGCTAGTCCCAATACACTACGCATTTTATTTGGCCCTATATGCCAGGTGTGTTCAAAATGCTGATGTCTTGAAAGAGAAAGAAAGAAGAAAGGACTAAGAAACAGGAGGAGGGACAATATGTCATAGACATAACCAATTTTTCTAATTGCATTTCCACTAGTTTTGCCATCATGTCCCCACTCTTTGAAAAATGTATAATAAAACTACTGCTTAACTGAAAGGAAGAAAAACTAATAAAAACTGGCATTATGCAAAGTATCTTGACACAAAGTACCTAAAAGGGTTAGTGAATTCTATTTTTCCCTTTTAGGGCACTCTCATCCTAGATAGTTTATATATTCCTAGTAAGAATAAATCCTGATTCATTTCTGAATATGTATTTGAAAAATCAGCCAACAGGGTTATAGAGTATTATACGACACTGATTTAGAATACTGTGAATCTGGAAATCTGAGTAAGTATAATTTAAAGGGAAATTCCACACTTTGGCAAGAAAGGAAGAAATTGCTTTCAGGAGATGCATTTTAACATTTTAAAGGACAGTTCCTATCTTTGAGGGTAGCTTAGAGGATTGAAATACTGGAGGCAGCTCCAGAGGAGATTAATTGACAACATGCAGGTGAATGGGTCAATTACACAAATAATCTGATTTAATCACAGGGGTTTACAGCTTTGTCACTTTGACAGAGTAATAAAGAAGTTTATCGTATCCTGTAGGTGCCATCAGACACTTTGGCCTGTTACAAACATGTTGTTATCACACTTGAAATGTTTTCTACGGTCATTATTAGTACATAGTGTGGTTACAGTGACAGTTTTCTTCTGCAAGGGGTAATCAAAGCTAAAATATTTTTCTTTGCTTTCTCCCTTTGCCTGTGAACACATCAATAATAGATTTAAATATTTCAAGGTCAGTGGAGTTAAGCTGAATTTTGAGAAAAATGTGACAATGGTGCAGGCCATCATACTTGTATGAATTTTTATATTGTTTAAGTGTTTGCTTAGCTACTCCTAAGCCCAGGAGGCTGGATATGTAGTGAAGATGGAATGACATAGGGCATTACAAACCTTTTGGCAGATAATACAGTGTTTTATGCAGAATATGTGTCAAGCATTTCATAGGTATCTGTGTGGCTGTTTTCTTGACGAGGTGGTGAAGTGGCATTTCAAGAACATCCTTAGTGAATGCTACAGAACTGCAGTTGTACATATCCATCTGTGCACTTTTTACAGGCATCATTACAAATCAGGATGATACACACGCTTCCTGAGATTGCCCAGCCAAGCAAGATAACCGAAAGAGAATAATTTGCTAATTTTCTTCTGCACACCTGCAGTATTATGGCTACAAAATGAAACATGCAGCATCTTATTCAAAATATGTGTTGAAAACCAAGTCCTCTATTACAATGAAAACTGGCAGAATCTGGAAATGTTTCTAGCAGTGAGCAGCTGGTGTGATCAGCAGTAAAATTTTCTAGACGCACAATTGAAAATGCTATAATCTTTTTCCTCTGTAAGCAGCACTATTCTTTGCCTGACTAGCCTCTAGTAAGGCTACACAGGGTGTTGTTGCCACCTAGAGTCAGTTCATCAAAACCGAAGTTCAGCTTGCCTTTTTTTACTCTCTGCTTAAAGCAGAAGGGATCCTCCAACATAGGCAGATGCCTCCCATCACCCTGTCACATCGACCTGTTTTTTTTTTTCATTACAAAAACGCCCCACCCAGAAAAACCCCCAAACCCAAAATCTAAAAACCATAGAGGCGTGTTTCCAACAAGTTGCCTACCTCTGCATGGATTTGTGGAGAATGTAAGGCAGCCTGTAGCCTTCCTTTCATCAGGGTCTGCAGAGAGACCACTTGCACCTGTCAGAGATCTTGACCTTTGAAGATGGACGTACAGCTCTGGCCTCTACAACGAAACCAACTATAACTCAGGAGTGACAAGTGCATTGGGTGCCGTGCCAAGGCTAAATGTGGGGCTGCTGGGCTGCTTTGCTGGTTGATAGTCTGGATCTAGGACCCCCATCCCGTCTGTCCCTGTGCGTTTGGTCACACAGAGATACACAGGGCCGGGAAGGAAATGAAATGTAGAGATGAAAACTGGAGAAAAATAAAGTCCCAGTGAAGGTTCAACAACAGGTGCACATTCACAACTCTTCCTTTATGTAGGTAGAGTATCCACTTCTACAATGGACAATAAAACTCTTCCTTCTGAAACAAAATCAGTTTATTCATGTCTATATTTTATTCCATTTTATCCCCATACTAATTGGAAAACAGAAACTAAACAGAATTTTGTCCAAGGTCCCCATATTATTCCCACTGCTCCCTCTTGCATCCATTTTTAGTAATTTTACTAGGAAAAGAACTCCAAACATGAGATTTTGTAATCCATAAGTGCTTGACCAGACATTTCACAAAGTCCTCGACTCAAAACTTTAGAAAGGTAAAATATCAGAACAGATAAATAATGAGGGTGAAGTGGTGGTGGAAGAAGTTAGGAAGTAATCTCAGGAGAAATACACATTTTGCAAATGCATGGGGAAATGATTACAGATCTGTATTGAGAAACTGTAGACAAAAGGAGAAAACCGAGGGCTTATGAAAAATATTAGTTCCATCAATTTCTTCAGGCTGAATATGCTTTTCAGAGCAGATTTAGAATTCTGCCAGCTGGGATCATTTGTTATTGACATTTATCACTCAGAACCATCAAGAATAATTTATAATATAAATATTCTGCTTCCACCATCAATAAGAAATATCTCAGTCATGGCATATGGAGCTATGTACTGAAATATTTTTAAATTAACGTAATTCTGCTTTTTTGCTGAGGGAACTCGACATTTTCACCAACCACTGTAGACAAATACTCTGTTCTCTCCTGGAAATATGGCCAGGCTTCCTATAACTTGTTATTCCTCATGTTCATTTAAGAAAATAACTATTGCTCAGTCTTTGGATGAATAGCAATAAAAGCTCCTCCTGAAAAAAAAAAAAGTCTTTCTTTCTCCCTTCATCCCTCCTCAAAATGCCCATTCCCCTTCTGAAAATAAACTCACTAGAATTTTTCGTTTAAGATACAGTTTACAGAATAATCTGTAAGGAGAGATCATCACAAACAAATAACACATCCACTGCTTGTTAGGGTGGCTTTGTTATTTTAAACAGTTGTGAGACATTAATTTCTCTTCTGCTTTTGGAATACACACAGTGAACTGTAACACCCAGACCAATTCAGAAGGTGAGGAGGGAGCACAAGGAGCTTTTCAGTAATTTCTCCGGTGAAGAGGTGCCCCCCGTGGGGAGGTGGGCATGAGTGGATGCTTGGGGCACGGGGTTTCTCTGTCCCTGTTCCCTGGTCATGTGTACCCCAAATCCTGTCCCCTATTGGTCAGTTTGAATGTAGCCCGCGGGAATCCTGTACTTAAGGGAGTGTTCACGGGACCCCGTGGGGTTGTTCCAGACCTGTTCTGGGGGCAGTCGCTGTCGGAGTCCCTGCCGGGCTCCGGCCATGTGCGGCCAGGGGGAATAAAACCTGAAAACATCTATCAAATATCGTCTCCTTGATTCTTCCACGGGCCAAGGCTGTCTCCCAGGGAAGGTTGCAGACACCCCACTGCAACACTCCTAGCCATGCACAGTGACAGATCACAGCTTTTATTTCACCAATTTGTTTTTACTACTCTGCTTAGGGCCAGCATGGAGCATTATGAAGGGAGGATTTTTTACTGACATAATTGTCACAGCTCCCTGAGGTAACCAAGCCTCCCAAGGAAGAAAGAGAGTTCTTGTCCTGGGCATGAACACCATAATTTTAAAGCCAATGGCAATGAGATTAGTTAAATGAGGTGTTTTACAATAAGCGTACAGTGACCCACAGATATAACAAAGCCACTTCAGGCTTTAATTGGAAAGAATCTTAAGTCTTGTGAGAAATGTACTTCTTAGAAGGGCAGAACTGTAGGCATGGTTGGTAGTGAAAACCACTCAACTTGTAATTCTGCAGTGAAAGCTGACAGACTAATTTTTTGGAAGACTTGGAATTTTCCAAATTATCCAGTACTGTATGTGGAAAACCAGCTGCTATCCTCCAGAGGCCACCAAAGCAAAATTTTTCAAAACTTGTATTTCAGTAGTTTGTAAAATTTAAATAAAAATAAATATAATTGCTTTACAGTTCATTTTATAGGCCTTGATTACCAAAATTGAGGACTCATGGAGCAGTTTGTTGCTGGCTGGTTTGCTGAGGAAGATTGACCTTTGGCTCAGGTGTGCTCTCTACAGTGTGTTTAATCTGCCTCATAGGAAACATTCAAGCAGCATCTGTTCTTTCTCAAAAAATGCATGAACAAGTAAACCAAAACTCAATATATAATGTAGATCTCGTTACATTTTAAATACTCCTAAGGAGAAATTACTCACCAATGTTTATATCTAGACCTCGAACTTCCCTCAGAAACAAATAGTTTCATCCAACAATAAGGCTTTTTTGCTATTGAGAAGCTCAACATGAATAAAAGTAGCAACCTCTTCACACTCAAGTCTCAAAGTAAAAGAAGAGAAAGACTAACATGGGAAGCGGACAGAGGGTGAGGGGATTTAATTTATAAAATGGTGGAGAAGAGAAAGATGATAACTGCAGCTTTGAAAGATCTAGAATTGGATGTGCAAACCAAAACCCTTAGTCTCTAGAATATTTATGTAAGCCCTCTTGCCAAGTCCTGATCCTTCCATCTCTCCTTCCCAGAGAAGAGCATCCAGGCACGAAGTCTAAGCAATGGCCACTTCTTTCTGAACTCCTTTACCTTCTCAGGCTGTTAGTGAGGCAGACTTGTGCAGAAATTGAGTATAATCCTCATAATAGCACCTATCTGCTGGATTTTAACATGATTTAAAAATCCGTGTTGTTATAAACTTGGGTGATTTCTTAATATGATAATGCTTTGTGTCTGTCTCTGTCAACAGTTGTACAACCATCTAGCTATTCCTAATAGCTTCTGAATACATTGGGAAATTTCAGCTAAAATTAACAGTGGAAGAGTGGTTGCAAAAATATTGAGTTCCTACCAGTTTTGTGGAAATAAGTGGCTAAGGAGGGGGGAAAAAATGCATTAATGCTCCCCATGGAAGTGCAGAGGTAGAAGCTCACCCTTCATTAAATGGGTGATTATCTCACTGAGCAGCAGCTATTAGTGGTGATTCTCATGGGACTATTTGCCATTTATTAGCTGCTCCTCCTAGCACATGCAGGGATTGCTGTAGTCAGAGCTAAAGCAAATTTCCAGAAGCAGTCCAAAGCTGTCACCAGGTGTAAGGCTGGTGTCTCTTTATGCTCTACAGTGGTGCTTTGCTCAGTGGATATTCAGAGCACATGACCAAGGTAAGAACAAGGAATTTGATTACAGGCAATTAAGCTTAGTTTTGCAACTCATTTGCTGTAGTAGGCTTTTCTCCAGTTCCTTAACATGAGCAGAGATGATCAAAAGTGTTGGACTTGGCCAATGACACTGTCAGGATCCCAAGGGCACCACTAGCCCAGCATGTCCCTGCTCCAACTGTCCTGGGGCCCCCCAAGCTGGACCAGGGGCCAGGACCTCATTTCAACTCCTCCAGGGCTCTACCCCACCTTGACCAGGGTCCATGACCCTGAACTGTGAATCTCTGCCCCAGAAATGCCACAGCAGGACCAGTCTCCAGCTCCCCACAGCTCTGCCCTGCCTGGCCACAGGCCCATTTCCATCCCCATGGAGGTGCTGGACGCTTGGGGCCAGGGCTGGGGCTGCCTGGGGCTGGCGCTGCCTCTCCCCGGGCTACCCTGCTGCTGCCACCCCGGGATTTCTCCCCACCCCTTGTTGCACCCTGACAGCCACTCCATAAAAGTACCAGCGCTCATCTCTGAACGATGTCATGGGATCACTTCCCACCTGTACTACTCAGTCTGGCATTCAGCTCCCTAGAGGGAAGGAGACACCAGAAGAACAAGCTTACAAGGCTTCTGAAAACCTCATTCAATACCTTCTGCAAGCTAGGGGGCAACAAAGGAGTTAGTTAAAAACAGAGAAAAGGAGATCTGAAGACAAGAAAAATGGCTAAATTGGTATCAAGGCTCTCCTGGTGATCTCAGCCACTTTTGGTGCTTGTCTGGTTAGGCTGTGGTGTCTGAGGAGGTTTCTGACCTCAGCTGTCACCTATTCAATTAAACCTGACAGGGATCAAGAGCAAGATGCCTTGGCCGCCACAGTCCCCCTCCTAGTTAACTGAACTGGCCACAGACACCTCAGTTATGTCAATGTATCAGTCTGGTGTCTATGATGTGGGCATGCCACTGCTTCTGGCAAGTCAGTGACATGGCAATAACCTGTGGTAATGGGTGAGCAACTTGGACCAGAGCTTCTTAAGATCACCTCAGCATGAACCCCCAGAGCCTGAGAGTCAGGGCCCTCAGGACATGGGCCACTTTGGTTTCTTCGCATATTTGTCACTCCTTCCTCTTCTAAAAGGCCGTCAAGCTGCCTCTGCCCACTCTGCTGTCTAGTTCTATTAGAGGAGTTGTATGTGACACAACTCTAGTGAAAACTTTCCATTTTTCATTTCTCCTTTTTTACTGTTCATCCTCCCACCATGCGTCACCTGTTTCCTCAGCCTCCCCCTCAACAAACAGTGGTTCCCCTTTCCATCCCTTATGTGCATCAGCAGGGTTGCAATAGTTTTGCTGATGACAGCTTGTGAGCAGAGCCCTAGGCTGAAGGAATGAGGGAGTCTGTAGGAGCTGAGGTCGGGGAGAGCCTGGTGTCCTACTGTTTTGAAGAAAGTGGTTCCCAGAGACTTTATGGGAACTCACATGAGTGTGCTCCCTTGTCTAGATGTCCTCATCCCTCACCTCCAGGCAAGCTAGGCTCCATTCTAGGCTACCTCCCACAAAGCTGCTGTTCCAGTGGCAACATGGTGCTTCAGTCTTTGCTGGGTGTTGCTGCTCTCCATTTTGCTGGGTCTTGTTTTCTTCCACAAGTGTGGAGCTCTCAGGCAGTAGATTTTTCCTTTGAAAGCTAAAACAGAATGAAGGAGCTACTGTCAGTATATAGAAGAAATGTAACCAAAGAGAATGAACACACTTCAACCCCAGCAGTGCTTATAGTATTAGGTCCCTTGTTTCCAAGTCACCATTTCTGACTCCTGTGGAATGCCTCTGCTCAGGGCAGTTGAATGAAAGTGTTCGTAAAAATGTCCTTCCAACCTAAAAAAATGAAAATCCAAAGTGTACCAGAGGGCAAGGCAACGTAGCAGTATACAGTTACCAATGGCTCTTTATTCCAGCATCCCTTGCACTGTGCTTCTAGCTCCCACTTTTCCCTCTCTGGATGTCAGTGACAAGGAATAAGAGAGAAACCGAAGACTCGCCATGGGATCACAGCAAGTCCAGACCAGTGGTGCTGGGTGACATAAAAGGAGATCTGCCAGAGGAGGAGTTTTGCCTGTCTCCTTGGTTTAGGCATTTGAATGCTTCCTCCCTCAGGGATCTGTGCCTGGAGCTGGGTACAGAGCCCATCAGACCCCTTCTAATCTAAATCAGCAGTGGCTATTTACAAAATGAGTGGGCAAGGAGTTCCCAGTTTGCACCACTGACCACTGTAAATCATTTCTGTGCATAGGTAATGGCAATGTGCATCCAGCGCAAGTAGCCCAATATTCCGGTCCTTTAGGCCATGACACCTGAACGAAAAGATTTCAGGGTAACACACAGATGCACTGATAATCTCTTTAGAATCGTCACTCAACAGACCTATCTCCAGGCTGATCCCAAGCTGCTGAGGCAGGAGAAGGCTCTGTGAGTGGCAGTCTTATCTGGGGGAGAGACAGAAATGATCTCATATCTTGAGGCCACATTCACTTTTGCAGTGAGTTTTCAGGAAGATACAGTAGTAGAGGACCACTGATGCTCTATCAGGCATACATCCATGTGTTTTTGTGATACCAAAAAGAACTGCATGGTGAGTAGACTGCTGGATGCAATACCTGCATGCTGGCTGATGTGGAAAATCTGGGCAGGCTCTTGGAGAAGGCTTGAGAGAATCTCTGGATACAGTGTATGGAGCGAAGACCTCGGGAAGGGAGGAGAGATTTTCAGGGGGCAAAATGGGTGCAGTCAGACAGTTAGCTGGAGGCCAGGAACACCACAATAGCTTCATCTGAAATGCCTCCTATACCATGAGCAGAGTTGAACTGAGAAAAGCAGAGACAAGCTGTCAATGCCTGGCTGGGAAGTAGCTGAACACAAAGGATTTGAACTTGTTAGAAAAAGGGAAAGCTTTCATTATGCATGCGTCAGACTCAGGTAAACTAAAATAAAACCAGTGGTGGCACCTAAAAAGATGTTAGGAGATTTTTTTTTAGATTGAAGGAAGGGAGAAGCTGACAAGTGCTAAAATGATTCAGGATGGCACATATTCAGAGCAGGAAGTCAGGAAAACTTTACCCTCCGCTGAATAACAATAATTTGGTGAAACTTTAAAAGGGAGAATGAAGAACAATCAAACAAGAAGAATCTCATAGTATATCAAGAGAAAAAGAAAAGATGCATTTTTTTAATGAAAGCTAGAGGTCTCACTAACAAGATGACTTTAAACAGAAACTTGATGGGAAGAAGACAATTGATCAGATACTTTAGAATTGGGGTACAAAGCATAAAGAAAGAGACAGAGGAGGTAGAAGCAGTAGAGAAGTGGTATCATACATTAGAGAAAGCTTTGTGCCAAATCAAAGTAACATGCTAATTTTGTTTACAAGCAGCTCAAAACTTATATAGCCTGACATTCCTGGCCTACGTCAGAAATATGCCATATCATACTAGTATTAAATCAAGTGTCTGTATCTGTTACGTGCTGAGGGAGATCAGAGTTGCTGACAGAGCAAGAAATGCAATAGCAGCAGGTATCAATTTCCCACTTGTATACTGGATAAATGTCACATAGGGGATTGATGCTGCATAAAATGAAAATATTGTTTCTGCATGAAAGAGCACACAAAGAAGAAGGAACTTTTATATTAGCCCAGAGCAACATGCAGAACCTGGTTCAAAATGTCCCCCTGCTCAACATACTTACTTAGGGAACAAACAAACAAACAAACAAACAAAACCCAGCAGCACAAACTGCCAAAGAATTAGGTAAGAACAAGGAACATTGTTAAAAATAAGCTAAAATGGACGTCTGAAGGCTACAAATTTGCATGGTGGCTATTTAAACATAGCATGTAGGAGTACATTTTCTCTCTCCTCTGTGTATGGACAAAGATTTTGGAAAAGAAAAGCTGACACAGTTAACAGCAGGATAAAGGAATTTATTAGAAGCAGAAGACTTTCTTCACAAAATAGAAGTTGTGTCCAAGAATGGAAAATAGAAAGGATCATAAACTCTGGCAAATTAAATGAAAACCACAACAAGGTCAGCCATACAGAAACCCAGCAACAATTTCTGAAGACATAAAGGTCCATCTGTAGGGAGTCTGAAAGAAATTAAGGCACCATGGGACACCAGAAAAAGCCTTCACGTGAATAACCTATTAAAAAAGAAGGGTAAATGGCCATCGTCCACATTTGAGGGAGGAGTCTAGTGATGCTTGAGGGGGTTTTGTTCTTGGGCTCCTGCTGTTTAACCTATTCATAAATGAATTGGAAAAGAGGGCATATGGTGAGAAGACAATCTGGTGAAGGCACAAAGTTATTACACATAGTAGGAGTGAGTTGCTTTAACTCTTTTCAGGCTAGACGAGTATTCTGTTGAGGTGTCAGTGCATGCCTGCACGGATCTTACACTCTTCAAAAGGCCTGGGGAAAGCCAAATGATCACGGGAGACAGTAAAGGGGAGAAGAAAGGAAGATCAAGGTCAAAAGGTCAGGAATGTACAGATTGGGAACGAGAGGAGGATGCACCCCACCCTGAAGGCATCTGAGGAGCCAGTGGACAGTTGTCACCAATGCTATGCTGGGTGATTTCAGAGGAAAAGGGAATGGATTTAGTCACCGTGGTCATCAGGACTCTTCACCAGGCTTCCTCTTTCTTCTGCTGGGGATGGTGGGGGAAGTTGATCAGGAAATCCCATGACTTAGTGGGACCACAGATGGGGAAGGTTTAAAAAAAAAACAAACAAGAGGTCTGGAAGGCGCCAGGAGAGGGGCCACAGCTTGGCACAGTTGTTATGTGTACATGGCTGGGTCCCTGGATGGCACACAATGGCCAGGGCAACCTATAAGACTTGCTGTCAGCACAGGCTGCTCCCAGGAGGAGCTCCTGACTTACATTCCTGGTGGGCCATGAGTACAAAGAGTACAAGATGGCCTACTGGAATCCTTCATTTCTTCCAGTGTAAGAGGTCCCATAGCATGTGTCTAGAGAAGCTGTATAAGGCAAGAGAAAAGAGAGAGGAGCACCAGGAGGAGTAGACATTTCCACAGCATGATTTGAGGGCAGACATGCTGAACTTTAGACCTCTAGTAAAACAGTGCCTGGCTGGGTGTACCAAGGAGATGCAGGATCCAAGAAGGACCTCTGCAAAGCTGGGACTATATGGGGACTACTGCTGCAGAATTGAGCAGAAATGCCAGGAGCACTAACCTGCTCTTTACCTTCTGGAGAAGGCATCATGGATGACCCCACATGTAGGGCAAGCAATGTAGAGTACACTGAAATCTGCGAAGATTTCTGTCCAAGATGTCCCCAGGCCTAGTGACACGAGCACTGTCTACCAAACTGATGAAAAAAAGAGGATCCGAGGCCCTGTTAAAAATGTGATTTCAATGTGTATCTCCCCTGGATACTGCAGCTTGAATACAGCACCTTGGGCTGCTTGGCTACCTGATAGCTCTGCTGCTGCAGACGAAGATGCAGGACTAAGTGCAGCCTCAGTACAGCCCTATCCTAATTCTTACAGTCACATGTATAGACTTGAGATAATTTCTTGCTCTCTTCTTGCTTAAAGGCAATTCCTAAACTCCCACGTCAACAGTATCTAAAGAGGCTTCTGATTTTGGATGCCTCAATTTTGGGTCTGTGCTTTGGGTCACACTTAATTTTTTACATGAGTATGCTTAATTCCTCCTTTGACAAACAGTAGGGGCTGGCACATCTCAAACGGCTCACTCCAAAGTCCAGGCATTTCAGAGGACTGGATGTTTGTGTATAATTAACTGGGTGTTATTTACTGAGCTGGCAGCAGCAGACATTCTGTAGCACAAAGCTCTGTGCTGCCCACCAGGTCACAGTTCCAGTGTTTTGGTTTCTCAGTATTGCTGGATCATCACTGTTTAAACAGCAAAGACAGTCCCTGACCAACCTCTGCCATAAAGGGGAAGGCAGATAACTTGTCCTTAAACTTTCCTCCCTCCATTTTGTGAGTAATCTACATACCTCTCATTAGCTGCAGCCTGGAAAATCTCAGTTGCTTTTACTTGCTGGTGTGGGCAACATCAAGATCAAAGCATGATGGGAAAATAAACGCTGTGGCTGCAGCTCTGCTGGGCCCCTAAAAATACATGACTGCTCTGCTTTTGTGGCTGTGGATTCTTCTGTCACTGTTCCTTCAGCTGACATTGCCATGTTACACTATTTTATTTAAAAAACAGTTGTCTGATAAAACATAAAACAAAAGGCTTCCAGTTTTGTCAGCTGAACTGAAGCAGACAATTGTTAATGCTGCACAGGAGATCAATAATAATAAATAAACAACCCCCTTCACCAGAGGCTTCACAACAGACATGAAGCACATGGATGGACCTTATTCACAGGAGGAACTTAAATGCAGTGGAACAAATGATATTTGATAATCATATCCCAAACACAGAAAAATCTGTGCCTTGACAAAAATGCTAAATGCTGTTTTGGCACCTTTGTCTTAACCTTTGACCCTCCATTGTGGAGAGCTGTGTATTCCTTGTAGAGACTTAAGGTGTTTTTTTTTTTCTTAAATGCCGTGCTTCCGGATGAACGCTCACACCTGGGGGAAAACACGTGAAATCAGAAGCATTCTTACATATATTCTGAAGCCACACACTGGAGTGAGAAATCAGAAGAATCCACTACACAAGTGTCTGAGGGACGTAGTACCTACCTGGTTCAAGGAAACAGGATACGATTCCATGAACAGCATTCTCAAGGCTCTATCAACACTGAAAAAAAAATATACAGTCTTGACTTTTTAACCTTATCCTATGAATCCATCCCACATCCTTGTGCTTCTAGCCTCATTTCCCACAGAGAAAGAAATTTCTGTGATCATGCCATCTGGCTGTCTATCAGCCGGTATGTTCTGAACCTGCTTTCTATCAAACTGACAGAGGGATCGAGGCTCAAAGAGAATTAAGTGCCTATGAAATTCATGAAAATCAGCAGTTGGGTCAAAGATGAAGATCCAAATGAGTGTCCTTGCTAAGGGAAAGGTAGGCACAATGCAGCAGTTTTACACGCTGCTTGCTAATGTCAGTCATCACGTGTGCTGCTCTGGACTCACCAGAGCAGATGCTGCTCCTTCCTCAGTGAGATCAAGGGCTTACGGTTGCTGTAGTGAGTGGTACAGGCAAGGGAAGGAGAGCAAAAGGCAATAGGACACACCTGTACCAAAGCAGGTCTCATTAGGTCCACAGAACAACGCATTTAATGATAAATTTCCACTTACTCACATAGCTGTGCAGCTCCTGCAGTTCCTGAGGGCCCTCAAAGATGTGGATCTGTTTCTCATGGAGAAGGCTGACAGGCAATCACTACCTCTTCACTCCCACACCCGGACCCACGCTGCAAAGCTCCCATTGCTTCCACTGCTGAGTGAAACTCAAAGCAGATTCCAGGGCTCTGGAGACAATAGACTCGATCTTTGAAACCATAGAAAGGATATTAAAAGTTAGGATGGAAAGTACAGCCCAGTTCAAAGTTTCCCTAAAGAAAAAAATCCCTACCAGGGAAAGTTTAGAAACCAAATTATTTCTCCTTCCCTAGCAAAGGGAGTTTCAGATTTTGTTTTTTATATCTTGTTCTCCTGCTTCACATAGTGTGCTGTGGAACAGCAGCTGAGCTTGCAAATACTTCTGGAGGAAAAGGGCTGTTTTGCTTGAAGTCATGCCTGTCCTGGAGGGAAAACCCGTGTGTTTTTAAGAGTCATGTATTTCAACTAACTGAGGAAAAATGTTGTTTAACATCACCTTGGCAAGTGTGTGTGGCAGGTACAATTCCCAGTGCTGAAGCCTTACCCTTTACGCTTACCTTCAGTGTGGTAAACCTGTGTGGGCAAACTTGTGACCCCAGCCCCAGGCTTGCCACAGCCCCCTAGGCGGCGGCTGGCCAGGTCACCAGGAGAAGGATTGCTATGGGCTGACCCACAGCAGGGGCAGGAGCTTGCTGGGGTTTTACTCATGGGGGCTTTCCCCGTGATGAAAAGGGAGATAGAGAAGGGTTTTGCCTCTTGATGGGTTTATAATGGGTAAACACACAGCTCTGAAGGACTCACAGAAAGAGGCCCTTGGGTGAAAGCTGAGTGCCCTTCTTGGAGGTGGGCTGGATGAGTGACTGACTCATGGGGGCAGAAAAGTCATCACTTTAGTGAAGAACAGATGTGAAATATATTAACTGGAGCCCTCTTATCTCTAAGATTTCCTTCAGCAACCCTCCCCCTCACTTCTGTGTTCTCCAGGACTCTATTATTTCACACACAAGAATGAAGTGATTTTCTCTCACTCTCAAGAGATCCACTGGGTTTTATATTTTACTTGCACCTTCTAAGTAATAGATTGAGGTCCTGGTCCTTGAAACGGGAAAACACAAAGAGAAGAATAAAGCTTAGAGCCTGTTATATTTACCATTATGGTCGATGAAGATAGACGCAAAAGCTTTAAAAATAAGTGGGCTATTTCAACAGTGAGGCCCCCAGTGAAATTGCTGTCTGACTTCCTTCACAGAACAGACTGGAGTTTCCGAAAGTGTTACCCACCCACAATGTTTACCCATCTGAGTCGGACTTTTGCATGGTGAGGACTTGTTGAACTGAATGATCCTCACAAAGTTTTCTAGAGGTGATTTGGATTTAGGGTGTCCAGACTGGAGTGACTTCCAGAATCCTGGTTTTCAAACCTCAAAACCCCCTCCTAAATAGCTTCTCTCCACCATGATCTCAGTAGCCTAAAGACAGCAGCCACAAGTGTCTTCCAAAAATAACATCAGCAACTTTCAGTTTCAGGATTTGTAAATGCTTCTGCGATTGGCCTCGGACTTCCTCAAAAATTCTTCAGGGGGGAACAGCTCTCACAGACCACATGGAAAGGATTTCCCCTCCCCCCTCCAGCTATCTAGAGGAGATGTCCAAATGGTTCCTCTTCTGGGAGCTGCCTTGACATTTTACCACGATGAAATTTTCCAGCATATAATTTGTAAAGTTACGTCACTCCAGATGCCTTTGTTTGTCTTGAAAATGACAAAATATGCTAAGAAGAGATGATGTTCTACATCATGTGTGCCTACCTGCAGAGTTAAATGTGTAACTCTACTGAAATACAGCTCGTTTTGCTCAGCCATGCTGATAATTCCTGTTTAGCCCTTAGCCCCAAGTCAAAGTGTTTCTGTGGCAGTGTGACTTGAGGTCTTAAATGTGGTTTCAGAAATGTCACGTCATAAGGCCACTTTGCACAGGCACTGTGCTGTTAGAGCTGCAGAGAAAAGGTTGAGAGGGGATTTTGAGCTGACAAGCCCTTTCCCCTAACATTTTGTCACTCAAGAGAGTGCTGATTTTGACAGCTTTCATACCAACCCACAGTGCCTCTTGGTCAACCTTAACTCTGTTCAGATCAACACAGAGGGGGAGAAAAAAAGAAAAAAGGGAGGTGAGTTGCTACCAGTGCAAGTGCTTGCAGAAATGAGAATGACCTCACAGATTTAAGGGGAGGAGCCTTGGTTCATACATGTAGGGATTTTCCCTATGACGGAGAACAAGATAAGCCTGGGGGATTCCCCAGCCTGTCTTCAGAAATATCACTCTAGAAGCAGTCACAGCTTCACTGTTCTCACAGTCCATCCTCCTGCAAAGGAGCACGCTGTTGTTGCTCTGTGATCCGAAGCAGTAAAAGCCATGTCTTTGGGAGTCTACACTCTGCTCATCATCCTGTGCAATGGTAAGTGGGCAGTCCTGCATTTTTCCTTCTGGTCTTTCACATTTGTTTTGTGGGGATATGTTTTGGGAAGACAGGAAGGATTGTGTAAGCAATCTCTTTAAAGGTGATGTGTACCTGTGCTTTGCAGTTTGGCGCTTGATCCGTGGGACTTCTGTGATGATCCCAGGCATTGCTGTGAGGTGTGCTGAGGAAGCGGTGCTGCCCTGTAAAGTTCTTCAGGACTCCTCAATCTCCTACCAGACAGCATCTTGGTATAAAGTAAGAAAAAAGCCTAAGTTACTTGAGTAGTCTGCTTTGCTTTCCTACCTGATCCTGGCTTGTCTTGTACGAAATGGGTTGTTTTCTGCAGAGGCATCCTCCTGTCAGTGCAGCAGAGAGGAGAGAATAATGCATTTAGTTGAACTTTACTACGGGATATGGGATATGAGTCAACTTATTATTTTTTGCTTTCTGCCTCAAAAGCTGGATAAGGATCTATATTTTCCATCCAGATATGTGCTAATTATTTAAGGCTCCCTTTCTCCCACAGTGTCCAGGAAGGGCAGGGAGGTCACCGAAGGCACACTATGCAGTCTGGTGGACCTGGAGGGGTTGAGCAGAAGTGGTAGGGGGTAGGGGAGGAATAAACAGAGAGGCTGACTGGACCTCAGAAAATCCTCCCCCACAGCAGTGTTGGAAGTCAACAAAAACAAAAACAGGCTGGAGTGTGGAGATCCTCCAGAAGCATGTGCTTCCCCACGTTCAGTGGGAGCTGGGAGGGCCAAACAGCAAACAGCAGCCAAAAGTCATTCCCTGATGAAGAAGTGTAAGGAAAGCCTGTAGACCCAATTCTGTGTTGTCTTAGTTCTACCTGGGCACAAAATGACCGCATGTGCAGGGGAGGATGATATTTGATGATGCCTTTTGTGGGGGCCCTCTCTGGTGCTGCTTCCCTTTGCAGCAGTTATGCTGTCACAGTCTAGACTGCCACTGCTTGTCCTCTGCCCTGTCTCTACAATCCCCACTCCCACCATGGTCTCCTTGCTCCTCCTGCTTCAACTGCTTTGCTCAGGAAAAGACTGGTTTTCCAGGGTCCAGCATGACAGAACCTCGCACTTATTTTCTCTGCTGACACAAGAAGTAATAAAAGTCTAGCTATTGTCAGCTCTTGCCACAGTCCTCAGGGGCTGATGGCACCAACCATGGTACTGCAGTCTTCTGTTTGCTTGTCCCATGAGAGAGGTGGGAAGGGAGGACATGCAGGAGGTGACGCCAGCCCAAGCCACAGTTGCAGCCATATTAGGAAAAGCAGAGGACCAAATCTAAAAAGCCTAACTCTCCACGGGGAAAAGTAATTTAGGCTCAGTGTTTTGTGTTGAACAAGCAATACTTCTACTTGTGGGGTTAGCTAAATACGCAGCGGCTTTAAGCTCTTTCTCCTCCCCTCTCTACACTTGGGCTCTGTGCTGCTGTCCCCACCCAACACTGCAAAAGGAAGGTGAGGGAATGGAGGAGTGTGACAGGGCTACCCAAAACAGGTAATTACTCTGTTATTTAAAAACAAGTGCTGAGGGATTAATCAATAAACACCACAAATAACCTCAAAGGACTAATTAAAAGGCAATTCCAACAAATGGTATGAAATTTCAGGCTGTAAAGTTCAAGCAGCTGTTAGGTGAAATCTTTTGTATGAGGTCACTTTGAATTGTGAAGTAAATGCAATCAATTAACCTTTGCTTCTCTTGCTTTAAAAAAAAATGATGATGGCAACATTACGGTGCTGCTTGTGCAGCTGTTTGCACAGGGTGAATGTTCTGTGAGTGAACCCCTCTTCCTGCTGGCACCTCTGTGTGCTCAGACCAATTAAGGACCAGTTTGTTACAATCTGCTAAAAAAAAAAAAAGTATGTAATTTAAAAGTATTTGCTGTATAGAAAAGTAATTGTCTAAAGGAGTTAATATTCTGGTGTCAAAATCCAACTGGGTGTAAAAAAGGTTTGCATTCAATTCCTCTGCTTTTGCTAATGTCTCATACTGCCAAAAAAAAAAAAAAAAGCATGGATGTGTTTGACCTGTTGTGCATCCAGGATCATTGGAGCTAATTATTCTCATGCAGGAAGTCACCTGTGTAAGTAGTTCTGTGCAGAAACAGGACCACAGTCAGTCAGCTCAGACAAAATGATTTTTACTTAGAAGTATAATGAAGTAGGGTGACCGAACACACTGGGGAGAAGGTAGAGCACCAAGTCCTCTTCCAGCCTCGTGCAGGTCTCATCCCATTCACTATGAGGCCATGGAAAAGAATTCATAATGATGATAGTCTTAAAGTGTGGTACGTTTTTAGGAGTACTAGGCAGCCTGCATGCCATAAAACCATATATGAGCAGCGTGGAAGTTTGCCAGCTGAGAACTGAAAACTAGGTCTTTTTTCCTAAGCACTCAGCCACTGGGAATTGTCTATGGAAATGCTTGAATGGTTTGAATCTCTACAGCTCACCTACAAGACAAGAATCTGGCTAATGAAACTTCAATTACCTTTCTGCCTTGTAGGGCTATTGAAAACTGAACAGTTTCTCTCTGTTCAGCACACCAAAAATGAGAAAAACTTCATAAACTCTCATAATTATCACTTTACATCCAACTTGAAAATCAAGTTTAAACACATACAAAGGAAGTCCCAGTGGATATTTCACTATTTTCTTCATGTGATAGCCAGAAGAGTCTTAATCTAAAACAAATCTTGAGGAAGAGGAAAAAAGGCTGTGCTTCAGTGGGGAGAAATTTGTTAACTTTATAGCACTTCCCTGAAAAATATAAAATTGTGGTGGAATAAGAGGGGGAAGTCATATTACAATGCAAGAATAAACATTATAGACATATAATATTGACTACATCTTCCTTCAAAGGAAAATACTTTTGCTAAAAGTGCATAGCTGTGATCTATCAGGATAGGTAAATACTTGCTAGATTACTTCAGTCTAATTTCTAACCTACACAAAGAAATGCAGTCAAATGCTCCCCAGACATCTATTAATCCCCAAGTAGCTTCATCACATCCATGATTTAGACAGGAAGGGAGCAGTGGAATTTCATGACAAAAACAATTCTTTTGCCTGACATGACCTAGGGCTGGGTGCCCTTAGCTAAAAAAAACTGAAACCAAATCAAACTAACTAAACAGTAAAGAGTCTGTGTGAGTGAGTCAAAGGGCTTTTCCAACTGGCTTATGTGTCACACATAGTTCCTTTGCTGTTGTTTTGGGGTTGGGGTTTGGATTCTCTTTCCTCATTTCCCCCTCCCCCCCCTCATTTTTACAGCACACTCAGAGTTCACTCACATGTGCCCACAATTTATGTCTGTAATTTTCAAATTTAAGTTTGGTATCTCTACATGACACTGTATAGGAACCATATGGATGCATCTTTAGCATGAATTGAACGTGGAAGCGCTTTAGTGCTGAAAAATACACCTAGTAAGCAGTTTCAGCTCAGTTGTGTTTCATTATATGTTGGCTATTGGGCATTGCCAGAATTCTATATATTTTGCTTCAGAAAATAAATTCCTTCTGGCTCTATGTAGATTTTTAGCTCTATAACTGTCAGAAATTTCAACTTGGCCATTATGTCTGGTATAATTTTAAACAAAACCATTTTTACAATCATCTCACCCTCACTAGAAAATTAACTGATGTTAATATGTTCCACCTTTAAAGTGACATCAGTTTTGGATATCAACCTTTTTTTTGAAATAAAAATTTTCTTTTATAGGAAAAGTGGATTATATTGGCACTTTGATTTACCTGGAAGACAGTGTACCACCTTAGTGTGAGAAAAGTTTTATGAGAAAAGGTATTTAATGAGAGCAGAGAATATGAGTTAATGTGAGAACTGCTCACTCTCACATGTTCATGAAAAAATTAAATATTAATTGATTAGTTGGGTGTAAGTACTACAGCATGGGTGAATCACCCCTTTTTAGGGTACTACCACGTAATGCTGTAGCAGCTTTCAAAACAGTAGCTAAAACCTAGCCAGCTAGAACTGAGGAAAGTGTTCCTCCTCCTTCTTCCACCTTGTTTTTAGTTCTCTGAAAAAGGAAAATTTGCTGAAGAGCACTTAGATTTTGGGGTCCTAATTATTCTACCTATTTCTCATAATTCATTTAGTCAGAGAACAGAAATATATCAGCTCAGTGGTATTTCAATCAAACATACTCCATTTTAATATCCACTGTATCACCATCACTGTTCTTATCGAAAAGCTCCAGGCTAGGAGAAACTTAATAGGAATAAGTCAATTAACTAGAGAATATATGTGGGAAAATCACAGCCTCTTTAGACCAAGTATTTCCAAGCTTTTGGGAACTAGAAAACTTTCAATTAAAGTCACTGAAAACAGACAGCTAGAGCTGGCTGCTCAAGGCTGTGACCAGTTTAATCCTGAATATCTCAAAGGATGGAGACTCCACACACTCTCTGGGCAGCCCATTCCAGTGTTCAACCACCCCCACAGTAAAAAACGTTTTTCTTTGGCTTAAGTGGAATTTCCTGAATTTCAGCCTGTGCCCATTGCCTCTTTTCTTATCTCTGAAGGCCGCTGAGAAGGGTCTGGCTTCAATTTCTGTATCCCCTTGTTAATAAGGTTGAATCAATACTGATAAGATGATCTTGAGCCTGGTCTATTCCAGGCTGAACTATCTCTTCCACCTTCTGCTCATGTCAGGTGCTCCAAGATATTATTCATCTTTGTGCCCCTTCACTGGACTCCCTCAGGCATGACCATGTCTGTCTTACACCGGGAGCCCAGCACTGAACGATGTAAAGAATTTATATTTGCCAGTCACTTTTCCCCAGTTTTCTAATACAAGACACAAAGGCGAGTTGGGCGGTATTTGCTTCCTCATACAAGAGATATTACAGCCCATGGTTTTATGCTTATAAGCAGAAAATTCACAGAAATAAAGTAAAGCAATCTACTACACACTAATAAGCTGAGAGAGAAAACTTAGAACAGGTAGGACTTCCCAAACCGCTAAGCCACTGTGCCACCTGGCTGAATNGAGCAGCTAACAAGCTACAAGAAACTTCAGAGTTACATACTAGGCAATACAGGATTGGAAAAATATAAAAGTTAAAACCTAAGGCATCATGAACCCTGCACTCCAGGGTGTGTCTCAGCAGGGACTTAGTTGAGGGGAAGGATCACCTCACTTCAGCAACTGCTGAAGATATTCTCCCAGGTGATTTCTGAAAGTCTGCCACAAACGTTGCTGAAGGACAATGTATATGTGACACTAAACATAAACTCGCATTTCTTCTGTTTTTTAATTTTCTTAATGGGTAGTTTTATGCAGAGAGGCAGAATGATGTTGCCAGCAAGTTCTTGTTTCCCAGGAAAATTCTCGCTTCAGTAACTGCCAGCAGACTGTATGGTAACAAGGCCCTTTTTACGCAAATAGATTTAGTAGAACTTCTACCTATCCCCACACAAGTCATCTTTTGCCTTTTAAATTTTGGTAAAGCCATTAACAGCAAACATGGGAGCAGGAACAGACCTCCTTCCTTTTCTCCTCCATTTGGATGTGGGGAGCAGGGGAAGCTGGCACGCTGCAGTTTGCCCAGCAGTGAGGTGTAAGGGAAATGAAACACAAATGAAACAAGGGAAGAAAATACTTCTTCACTGATTAAAGAAGAGGATGGTCCCTACACAAGTGGATTGCTGTCTCTGGCAGCACTTGCTTTGATCCCTCTAAGCTTGTGTGGAATTAATTAGGTAAAACCCCCAGCATTTACCTTGGGCTGTGGTATCACCTGGAGGACACTTGGCATGAATTAGAGCTGGTTTATCGTAGAAGCTTGAGCTGCAAAATGATCTGTCTAGTGGGAGAGTCTGCCAAGTAATTCACAGGAGGTGGCAAGCAAAGTAGCATTTTTGTAATTTTAATTAGGTTTGGGGTGGGAAAGAGGTTATCTTGAATAGAGCAAGAGGCAGAATGATGACCTCACTGAACATGTCATGGATTTCCTTTTATATAGCTGGGATATGAGGATGCACTCTGCAAATTTGCTCAGATGTTTTCTCACTACCTANTGCTAAATGGGTACTTTTCTGTGTGAGTGGTTTGGTTGTTCTGTTGGTTTTTTTTTGTTTGTTTGTTTTTTTTTAAATAAGATAACAGGAGTAAGATTGCTGTGGAAAAACGCTTGGTTCAGGCATCAGAGAAAGGGTTGCTGTGATCTCTGAGTAGGGGTGGATGCACTGCCTGTAGAGGCTGGAAAAATGCCACCAGATGTCTCTGCAGCCTAAAAAATGTTGGGATGCTGCTGGGCAGACAGGACCCCTGCAGACTGCCTTGCCTGCCCTTGTCCTTCAGTAAAGAGGAGATTTAATGGAGGAAGAAAGGCGTGCAAACCCCGAATTAAACCCACACATATGACCCCTTCCTCCCCCTCCCCAAATGCAAGGTTCGCAAGCCCCATCCAGGTCACCACCGACTTCTCCGCAAGTGAGAGATCCAGATTATGCCACAAAGTAAGTTTTTCTTCTTGTTTTGGGGAAAAGCATGCTGTTAGTGCAGTTTCATGACACTCCTTTGCCTTACGCAGAGCATGTCTCAGGCAAAATTCTGACAGTCTTGTCTGCAGGGTCACCATCAGTGTGCTTGCAACAACAACTGAGCACCTTAAAAAGCTTTGGAGGCAATAATCACTCCTATCCCTCACTGTTCCCATGAAATAGGGAAGTTAAATCATTTATCCAAAATCTCATTTGGAATAAGCGCATGGTCAGGCATGGGATGCATGGAATTAATTGAGTTCTCCCTTACAGGAGCAGTGCTGATTGCAATTGCATACATAAAGATCAAAGTGCTTTCTCATTCCCAGGTCTCAGCCACAAGAATCACACCACCATTTACCACCCAAGACAGCAATTATTTATGCTGACAGTGAATTAAAGGGAAAAAACAAACCCAAAAATCCCTAAACAAATCTTATTTTTTGTGTAGCTCAGACCTCCTATCTGCAATTTAGGGCAATGCAAAGGGCAGCCAGGCTGGTTCCTTTTATTGCCCTGTGGGCAGTTTTAAATTTCACTGAGGAAGGGGGTGGTAAGGGAAGGGAGAGTGGCAAAAATTAGATCTGAGGGAGGTCAACTATATCCACTTAACTGCTATTGACCTAGTTGTAACCAGAGCTGAGCCCAGCCAGGGTATTGGAATTCCTCTGGCCACATCTCTGACAATGTGCAGGGCCTGAAAATACCTAAATCTGTGTAGCACAGTGAAGTCCCTACAGCCTCAAAACCACCATGCGTACTGCTTGTCTTGTAGCTGCCTGGGGCTGAGTGTATTAAGAAGGAGAAGCTGGGGTAAATTTACTGGGGGATTAAGGGGAACAAGGTACTTTCTTCCCTCTTTCTGGGTAAAGTGTGGAAAGCCCCAGGAAATTACTGCTCTGTGTTTCAGCTGATTTGCTAAAAAGCCCAAAACCATTCTGAGAAAGAATCTTTACAATTAAGGAAATTTTGTGCTTTAGTCTCATTCCTCAGTTCCTAAAAAGTTCCCCAGCTCGCAGCTTGTTTTACACCATTTTAGGCTGCAAAAATAGCAAAGTATAATGGAGCATCAGACCCATATTTCTCTCCAGACTCCTGAGTGTTCTTTCCTCCTGCAAACACATGAAAGGGAAACCAGATATTCCTAGCCTCAGTGTGAGAAAATTGTGTTAATTTTAATAACTTACAGTGTAACTGTTATACCCCAGTGCAGTAGCTATGCTGATAGAAAGTAAGCACCAACATATGACCCAAAAATGTGTCTATTAAAATAAAATAATAATAATAAAAGAGGCTTGGCTTACATTAGTTATATGTTTGGCTGAAATGCTGAGCCTTGGACTTATGAGCTGGCTCTGGCTCTGCTGGTCCACAGAAAGACTGAATTCATTACTTAGGAAACCTTCACGGAGGGCATTCTTCCTCGAATCCCAGGGAGCAACTTCGATGAATAAGAATGGACATGGGCTAATTCAAACCCTTCTTCCATCTTTCAAATCAACTTAGTGATTTCTCTCTTCTTTGTGGTTCCCAGCCAATCGTCATTTTCAGTGCATCCTATCGCCCCCCAGTATGAACTGTTCTGGGAATACACTTCATTCCTCCAGCAGCCGCTCAGCAATGCCAAGGAATGTAGCTCTTCTGGTTACAATTAAGAAATTCAACATACAATGCTCCCCAAGTGCACCAGAACCTGCTTGTGACCTTCACGCAACTGAGTCTGAAGGAGTTGAAGCAATTTTTTGTTCTTTGGTTCCAATAATGAGTGGAAGGGAGGGAAGTGTTTGTGTGTGTGTGTGTGTGGGGGGGGAACCTCCATTCCTCCAGAGAGGCAGCGTGGTTTCAGGGGTCAGCTACACAGAAACTGGCACAGGGAAGCGCAGTTTTCAGGGCTGCATTCCCACAGGGAACTCTGGGCTGCGGAGCCACTGGGAGGATGCCAGCCTGTGCTTGGTAGAGCCCTCGTGCAGTGGCACACTTACTGGGTTAGCAGGTTTAATTCTCACCATTGCATGGCAGAAGGTGTGCTGGCAGGGTGAGCACAGGCAGCAGTGGAGCCTGCCTGTCAGCTGCCATGCTCTCCTGGGCACCTCTGGTCCCTAGAGCCACTGCCAAGCATCTGGGTAGGGCTGCCTCTTGCTGCCTCTGCTCCATCCCCATGGACTGTCTCTCTCATCTGAACTCTTCTGGGACCGCTGCATAGCCCCAGAGAGCAGACTCCACCCCTGCCTTCTGCCATGTTGCTGTCCGGGTGAGGCAGCTTAAGAAGTTATAACAGAACAGTTCTAGAATTCCTATTTATATATCTAGTCCATTTAAACAAAACCCCATATACTTTTGGACTGCAAGCATGAATGTATTAAATGGGTTTGAGGTTGTGCTCCCCCCTGCCTCTCTTCAGCCTCTGTATTTTCAGTCATAAACCGGCTTTAAAATTTTCTTTACCCTTAAACTGAGGATGACACTGTTTTCCAAGAAAAGAAATATATTTGTGTTTTCCAGATGGCTGGACACAGTGAAGGAATAGCATGGGAAGTCCTTGATGTGGAATCTCATTATCCACGAGAAGTTGGGGGGTCCTTGGAGGTCTCCAATGACACCTCCTTTTCACTGAGGATCAAAAATGCGACCAGCCGAAACAGCGGGACATACAAGTGCACTTTGTGGGGGCAGAGCGGAGAACACAATCTGAGCAGCACAGTCACATTGGAAGTAACAGGTACAGTAGAGAGCTTTGACTGTCCCATGCTCCACATGGCTTGTCAGGCCGGTAACAGTTTTAAAACATTTTACAAACACCAGAGCAATGTAACACCTTGCTTTACATTTTAGGTTGCCCTGGAATAGAAGAGGACAAACTAAAAAAATACAAAGGCGAGCTCTTCATGCTGACTTGCCTTGGGATTTTTTACTTGCTGCTCATCTTCTTTACCTGTGTAAGTAATTCCCTTTCTCATATGCAAAGCAACAAAACCAACCAAAATACCCCCACTCATTTTCTCTGCTAGCACTGCTTCAACACAGCTGGTCTGAAGTAAGTGTCCATACTTAATTTATGATTAAACTCAGGTACATCAGGATGGAGTTCCAAAGAGAGAGAACTGCACCCTGATCTAACTCAAACCATCAGTTATTTTCCTGCACTCTCACTGCTCATTTCTGCTTCCGATTACTCTGTGTAAACTACTCATCAGTTTAAGGGCACAGCAACAGGTCTTCTGGTTTAGTACCTGGGAACAGCATTTGTCCAAGATGGAGGTACAGGCCCCCTGGACACCTTCCCCACCTATGGAATTGCTTTGTGTGGGGGCATGATGGACATGTCCAAGTCCACCTGCTTTTTGCCTGAGTTTGCCTCACTGGTGAATTGGTGACAACCCCATTTCAGATGAGCATTTTTGTGAAGTCACGTCTTTCTTGTTAAACAGACATTTTAAGATACATGGAGAAAAACCTCTTTAGGGGGGTTTATCCATACCTTTACTACTGGCCGGTAGATCTGGAAAAGGAAGGGAGAGGAGGTACTTGGGAAGCTCACTCCATAGAAACAAAACTATGTTTTGGGTGCAGTGGCAGTGAGGTCACCCCTTCATGCAGAGGTCTGCACGTCCTGGCTGAGAGGCAGCATGAATCTGGGGTGCCAGTGCATCACTGGCCTGCATTTGTAATAAAAACCAAAACAAAACCAGCCCCAGCATTTTGGGAGGTCAGCTTTAACTTTTGCTGCCTATTTCATATTTGCCTTCTTGTTTTGCTCCTCAGCAGATGAATCATAACTGTTGATCAGAGTATATCTAATTAGCTGTGCTAAATGTAGCTTTCCATGTATCTTCAGGGAGCAATTAAATTTATGCCTGTCTCTTTTTTAGATTGACAATTCTGCCAGTAATTTGTGGCGTTCAGACTAAAGTTTGACAAGATAAATCTTGTAGGAATTTGTTAGGATGGAAGTATGAAAGCAAGGATATCACTCAGAAGACAGATGCCCCATGTTCTTCTCAGTGTCCTGAAAGAATTTCAGATCTCTACAGAAATCTCTCCTCCCCTTACATAAAAAAAAGTCCCAGTTTTAGTGGTGCAGTTATAAAAAGCAGAGCTGTGTAGTGAAGATAATCACTCTGGTGGAATTACGTGTATCTTACTTTTGGGTGAGGCCCTGTCTCAGGTATCAACCTAGCTTTCATCAAAATTTAATATCGGCCTGATCTCACAAGTGAGGTTCATTATTTAAAATGCCTGTTAAGTTCTTTCAGGTTGCCTTGTCCTCTTCTTTAGTGGAGATTGTGCCTTATCTCCACAAAACTCAACAGTGACATTCGCTTTAGAGCTGGTTGGCAGGACTGGGGCTTTCCTTTGACAACTTGATGAAAATATTTCAGGCACTGGCTTGCATTGAAAGCAGGTGGAAGCACACTTGCAAGAGCTGGATGCAAGGCCTGTGGAGATGAAAATGTGAATCAAATATAAATTTCCTTTTTTGACTGAGGCTTTTCTCCTATGAAGTTCATTGATTTAGCAAGAAACAGCAGCTTTGTTGGTACTGGGTGCTTCCAGTGACAAACAAATGGGAAAGGTGCAATGAGCTATGGTTAGCAAAGAGAAAAAGGAAAACTTTCAAAAGTTTTTTTTTTTTAATTAGCTTTCGTAGGAATTCTTAGTTTTAAGCTTTCCTTTGTGTTTTCTCTTTTAGACATGTCTAAGAAAAGAGAGTATGTCTCCCAGTTACCAAAAAACCAGACCAGATATGAAGCACATGCTCACCCTCATCAACGTACATGAAATGACAACTTTCCAGCACTTAAACAGAAACAGCACTTGCAAAAATGAGCCTGCTTCAAGTTCTGTCTAAGTTGACGTTGATGGCGTTGTGGACTCATCAGAAAACACAAGCTGGATGGCTGAGTGGTATGGAGAGGAAAGAAATGATGATATCTGGTCTCTTCAGAACAGCCTGAAAGTACAGGTGCCTTGTCAGTGATCTGCTTGTGCTGGACAAAACTTCAACAAGCACTATTATGCACTACAGTAACTCTTGAGAGTTAGTCAGCTAAGAAATACCTTTATAGCTACACAGCATGTTACAGTGCTGTTATGAGGTTGGTATCAACTTTATTTCATTGTGCTGTGAAGCCCTCTTTTTTGGAGCAAGAACACGCTTCTAATATGAAGACTGAGTTATAGGGAGGCCATGGCTGTGCAAAGCCAGCAGATTAAGCTCTTCACTGGACTGATATCTCCCACCTTTCCAAAGCAAACACATCAAATGCTATGGTATGAAAAGCATGTGGGGCTGTCTCTGCTCTGAGCCTGATCCTGGAGTTATCCTTTATTGCAAATGAGATGTAATTCATCATGGATGTTGAAGTAGGCTGAAGAGGTGATTTCATGCTCTTGCACTGGATGGATCAAAGCAAGATCCACTCTTGAATCTTAGAGTGACAGACAGGCTGAGAAGGAAGAAGATTTTCTCAAAATCTTTCTGGACTGAAAGATTTCTTTCTCTCTCAGGAGGAGAAATAGGGACTTATTTTCCAGATTAATCCATAGGCAGCTTCAACAAGACTGTTAAATAAGAATGAAGAAGACTGTGATATTAAGGACATGTAAAGATGACTTATTCTGTGATTTACAAAATATGGAGCCAAACGTATGCAACACTTATGTCAGTCAAGTTACACAAGTGAGAATCAAAGCCATGGCTTGGAAGAAATCAACCAACCATGTCTTTGGGATGTATTAAATTAGCTATGAATGGAAGATGGGGCATATGAGCACCTGCTTTGGTGTTGGCAGTGTATAGATGTGAAAAAAGGACACGAGAAAAGCTGAACCAGGCACACAATAAAGGGGAGAGAAGATTTGTCCTTTTGAACCAAAGCACAAAGGAATCTGGACTCTGAATTCAAGGAACCTTCCTCTATTGGATTGCTAGTGCAGAAGGTGAAGGAAAAAGGAGTCTAGAGTGACTGTGGCTGCTTATGCCATAATGTCAGAATTTGAGCCCAAACATCAGAATTTGCATTCCCTGAATAACACAGTCTTCAAAAAATACTTCAAGAACCGACTGGCAACATTAGGATTTGTAACGCAGTTTAGAATTTCAGGCTGTTGACAAAAAGATCTTTCTGTAATCCTGTGACTAATTTTGAAGTGTTGATGGGAAGAAAGCTGTGCATCACTCAGCATTGGCTCCGTGAGCAGGGTAGATGTCTGCATTGCTGGAGTCCAGGAGGCTCCTGACCAGAATGACTTCTAGTTACAAGGGACATGCAAATTACTTAGAACATAGTAAAGTAATGCCACATTGGGGTTTTTTTTTTTTTTTTGTAAGGGTTACATTTAAATGTGTATAGCATACTTGAAATAAAAATTCAGAGGTAACCTACCATTTGGTTTTGTGTGCTGCATATGGCAAATAAACCCAGAATAACTCCATATCAATTGCATTTTATTTCACAACTAGCATAATTATATCAAATAAGGTGGAAATGTGATTCAGCCTCTTCTGCAGGAGAAAGCATGTATGTGTGTACAACCTATTAAGCAATGAATAATTTTATGAACTTCTAAGGACCTAACACCATTTAAATTTTCCTCAAAATTTTACTTTCTGTCCAAAGTACGTTATAAAACACCTGTTCCCTAGCAAAAAGCAAGTCATTAGGGAAAACACAAAGGTGTTTCAGTCTGCCCACTGTCACATTTAAACATGGCCCACATCCTGGGCGACCTGTATGTTTAGGCGGAAAAAATATGAACTGAATGTGTATTTGTTTCTCCATTTGGTCAGAAAGGCTTAATACCTGACAGTCGTAGTTTGTTGGGGTTTATTATCATAGAATGCTAAGAGGTTGGAACGGACCTTAAAGATCATCTAGTCCCAAATCCCACTGCCATGGGCATGGACACCTCCCACTGCATCAGGTTGCCCAAGGCCTTATCCAACCTGGCCTTGAACACTGCCAGGGTTGGGGCATCCACAACCTCCCTGGGCAACCTCTTCCAGGGTTTCACCACCCTCACAGTAAAATATTTCTTCCTAATCTCTAGCCTAAATTTCCTTTCTTTTAATTTGTACAATAGGTCCTTGTCCTGTCACTACAGCACCTGATAAAGGGTCCCTCTTTGGCTTCCCTGTAAGCCCCTTCAGATGCTGGAGGGTTGCTATGAAGTGTCCACAAAACCTCTTCTCCAGGCTGAACACCCCTAATTTTCTTAGCCTGTCTTCATAGGGGAGGAGCTCCAGTCCTCTTATCAACTTTGTGGCCTTCCTCTGGACTTGCTCCAGCAGTTCCATGTCCTTTTTATGATGGGACCCCATAGCTGGATGTAGCACTCCAGGTAGGGTCTCACTAGAGCACAGTAAAGGGGCTGAATCTCCTCCCGCATCCTGTTGGCCACTCTCCTTTTGAGGCAGCCCAGGATTTGATTGGATTTCTGGGCTGTGAGCACACACAACTGGCTTGTGGAGTTTTTTTTTAAGTATCACCACCAAGTCTTTCTCTGCAGGGCTGCTCCCAATCCTTCTCTGCCTAACCTGTGGGTGTGTCTGGGATTGCCACGATCCAGGTACAGGACCTTGCACTTTGCTTTGCTGAACTTCATGAGGTTTGCATGGGCCCACCTCTCAAGCCTGTCCATGTCCCTCTGGATATAATCCCTTCTCTCCAGCACCTCTAACACACCACACAGCTTGGTGTTGCCAGCAAACTTTCTGTGGGTTCATGCTCTATTCCACTGTCCATGTCACCAACACATGTTGAACAGCATCGGCCCCAGTACTGACCTCTGAGGGACAGCACTCATCACTGGACAATTAAGTGTTGTTGCGGTGACCCAGCCCACTTCTGGGCTACGGCAACCAAATGTCCATCAAGCCCTCACCATCCAGTGGGTGGATTTCCCCACCCAGGACAGTGAGTTGGAGGGCAGCACCGAGGTATAAGCCACATCCCACTGGGCAGTACCTGAGTCCAAGCTGCATCCCCCTGGGGCCAGAGAGTTCTGCTCTGTTCGGTTCCCTATTAGCTCCTAGGGAGATAATTAGTTGTAACTCCTGCCTCCCTGTTCTCCCTATAGGTTGATGTTAAGTTTTATCCTCTCCTTCAGTTGTACCCTACTGGTTGTTCGCCTTTTCTCCTCCCCATTCTACCCCACTACAAAGTGTCCTGCAAACTCCGGTCCCAGGCCTTTTCTGCCCCTGGACCTTCTAGCTAATAAACCTGTTGGAACCTACACAGAAGGTCCCTCTCAACTTCTTTGCCCGTGGGTGACGCCTGCCAGCACATTGGGCTTGCCTGGACATGCCTCCTCCGACGAGGAGCCAGCCAGCGGGCACACCTTTCACCTTTTACCCTGCCGAGGCGCTTCCCTCCTGGGGACGCCTGCAGGAAGGATGCTGCGTCCCCTCTGCCCAAGGGCACGCTACTGGACAGCGTCAAACTGTTGACCACAAGTCTTTGTGTGTGGCCATCCAGCCAGTTCTTTAACCACAGAGTGGTCCATCCGTTAAATCCATGTCTCTCCAGTTTGGAGACGAGGATGTTGTGTGGGACAGTGTCAAACACTTTGCATAAGTCCAAGTAGACAACATCAGTTGCTCTGCCCCGTTCACCAACACTGTAGCCCCATCACAGAAGGTCACCAAATTTGTCAGGCACGATTTCTCCTTTGTAAAGCCGTGTTGGCTCTTACCAATCACCTCTTTGTTTTCCATGTGCCTTAGCATATTTTCCAGGAGAATCTGTTCCATGATCTTGGCTGGCACAGAGGTAAGACTGACTGGTCTATAGTTCCCTGGGTCTTCTGCTTTCCCTTTTTTTAAAAATGGGGATTGTATTTCTCTTTTTCCAGTCACTGGGGACTTTACCTGACCACCATGATTTCTCAGAAATGGTGGCAGAGAAACTTTGTCTGCCAGCTCCCTCAGGACTTGTGGATGATTCTTGTTGAGTCCCATGGACTTGTGAGCATTCAGGTTCCTTTGATGGTCTCACATATGATCCTCTCCTACAGAGGGCTCAGGGTCTTCACTCTCCCAGTCCCTACACCTGCCTTTCTCAACTTGGGTGGTGTGGCTGGAACACTTGCTGTTGAAGAATGAGGTTAAGAACCTCAGCCTTCTTTTTGTCCGGGGTAGCCAGGTCTCCTATTTCCTTCTGGAGAGGGCTCACATTATCCCTGGTTTTCTTTCGCTTGCAACATATCTATAGAAGGTCTTCCTGTAATTCTTAGTGTACCTGGCCAGACTCAATTTTAACTGGGCCTTGGCTTTTTTATCCTTGTCCCTAGCTTCCTGTATTCCTCCCAGAACACCTGTCCTTTTTTTAACACTGCCTGAAAACTTTTTTCTCTCTGAGCTTGCTCAGAAACTCCTTATCCATCCATGGATGCCTCTTGGCACTTTTCCCCCGATTTCCCCCTTGTTGGAATCCATTGCTCCTGAACTTGGAGGAAGTGATCCTTGAAATTCAGCCAGGGTTCTTGGGCCCCTCTGCTTTCCAGGGCTCTATCCAATGGGACTCTCTGGAGTAGGTCCTTGAAGAGGCCAAAGTCTGCTCTCCTGACATCCGGGGCAATGATTTTGCTGCATGCCCTTCTTTCTCACTGCCCTGAGGATCTTTATCTCCACCATCTCATAATCACTATAGTGCCTTGAAGCACTGCATTCCCCACCAGCTCCTCCCTATTGGTGAGCACGAGGTCCAGCGTGGCACCTCTCCTTGATGGCTCTTCAATCACATGTGTATGGAAGTTGTCTTTGACACATTTGAGGAATCTCTGGGATTGCTTTTGCCCTGCCATGTTATCCCTCTGACAGACATCAAGGAGGTTGAAATCCCCCACGAGGACCAGGGCTTGAGAGTGTGTGGCCACACCCATCTGCCTAGAGAGGGATTCATCCACACCATTCTCCTGATTGGGTGGCCTGTAGCAGACTCCCACTAAAACATCCTCTGGCCCTGCCCTCCCCCTTAATCTTCACCCACAAGCTCTCAGTGGGCTCCTCATTCTTTCCCAGGCAGAGTTCCAGATTCTCTGGCTAGTCATTGACATAAGGGTTACATTCCCTTCTCATCTCTCTAGCCTGTCTTTCCTAAAAAGCCTGAAACCTTCCATTCCAAAGCTCTAGTCACAGCAGCCATCCCACCACATCTCCATGACCCCAAGGTGTCGTCCCCAAGCAGGTGTGTGCCTACGCATCTCTAGTTTTTCTTGCTTGTTCCCCATAGCCCGTGTGTCTGTGTAGAGGTATCTGAGCCAGGCCCTGGATAAAGCCAGCTTGCTGGCTGGAGTATCTGGGAAGCCTCTGCATTATCTTTATATATTTTAAAAATATCTTCACATGGTTTTTTTAGGAGCACAGAAAAGAGGAAGGAAGGGAAAATTTACTTGAAAGGAGTTGATAATTAATCAGCAGCAAAGGCTGAAACACTTTTAAAATTATTTCTTCAGAAGGATAAATAGGATCAGATCAGATAGAACAGAATGAAAAAGAATGGGAATTTGTGCAAACAACTATGCCCATTATTTTTTTCCTGAGCCAAACTGTCTGCAATACAGAAGATTGGGCCTGAGGCATCAACACTGTGAGTCAAATTTCAGGCTTAGAAGTTTCAGGCTGGTTGATTCTGGAGATTTGCTGTAGGCCCAGCTGTGCAGTGGAAGTGATCATGTTCAAGGCCACTTAAATGTGCTAAATTGTTTAGAAGAAGTAAAGCAGACAGAAAGTCTTATGCCAAGATGCTTCACTGAATCACAAAGCTGGAGAGAAACAGGCAACTTCCTGAAGCAACAAAGGTGCCTGCACATCTGGGGTGTAAAGGATATAAAGAAACTTTCGTGGCATTGTAGGACAAAAACTAATATTGACTGGAATTATTATGAATCAGAAAGAAAAATACAAGTTTATATACTACAATGACTCCAGCACTAACTGGAAAAAATTTTTTTAAAAAGTCATGTATTGGCTGACAATCTTGCAGAATGACATATGCATGTTTCTCAGCATAGTATCTCTGAAGAGACAGTGCTTTCCCTGCAATATGGATCTGTGGATCTAAGTAACCTGATTCAAAAATATTGCCCCAGCTAACCCAGCATACAGGGGATGAGCACATGCACACATTCTTTAGACTTTAACACTCGTTATTGAAGGGAACATGTTTCTGTATTGCACAATCTAAAGCCTGTTTTGATTACACAGGATATCTGCTCTGTTGGACAAAAAAAAATGATTTTACTTTCTACCACTCCTCTTACTATCTATGTCCCCAGTTTTGTAAAATAATGTAATAGCATAAGTGTGTGCCTGAATCACTCTTGATAGTACTTTCTTACGATACTTTTTAAACTGAGCAGTTCAGTTAATGTTGATAAATCCATGAGGTGGGAAAACCCATAATCTTTGTTTTATGACTAAAAGCTGGACATCTGGAAAACAGAAAACTCCTGCAAAAGTCTAGATCAGAATGAGGGAGATGAGTTTTCCTGACTCTCCTGTGGGTGCCTTATTTACGGGAGCTTTCTTATTATTTCTTGTAGGTTTTGGACCTTTTCCATTGATTGTTTTCCCTGTGGCCTGCATTTTTCTACTGTTTTATCCTACAGTGAACTATCTGTGTTCAAAGATAACAATAAGCATTATATATAAAATTACTCATACAGAGCAAGTTTGTACACCTGTGATTAAGAAATATTCAGGGAAACACTGCGTCACATGGGGAAATTACCCCAAAGAGAAATCGCAGGAGTCACACACTGGAGCTAAATGAATATCCAAAACGGCAGTGAAGGAAAGCTAAAGGACATAATCCACAAAATGCTGAGTGTATGAATTATAGCCCTTAGCTAAGCCTGATTTGTGAGGCTAGTACTTACACAGCAGATAACCCAGGCTGACAGTGACCTTGACAGCGCTGCAACAGTAATATTTTCTGGAAAGGCCGGACAGCTTTCAGCCCATTTCTCCTGAGCGGGAGCTACAAGCACGCTTGTGTGCAGCAACGTGGACTCAAGTAATCCTCGGTATGTGCCTGTCAGTGATACTAACAGAATATGGCTCTTTGGGCACGAAAAATGCCTCCCTCCCTTCTTTCTTCTGCCATTGATAAGACCCATTTGAGCAGCATAAAGAGCTTTTCCCTAGAGCTTGAGTCCCCTTTCTTCCCTCTTTCAGTGTGGTGCTGAGCAGCGATGCAGTGCAGAGGGGATCTGGTTCCAAGTCCACTGAGCAAGTGCAAGTATTTTATGACTTTCTCAACCAGTACATCTGCCTTTTGGGAACTGCAATTGATTTTCTTCATTTCTACATGTGAAGACAATGCTTCTACACTATGTTACAGCTACATAGACAGGTAAATTGTAAGTGCTTTCCCCCAGAGTTCCTCTTTAAGTAAATATTAGTGAAACTCTGGTTCTTTTTTTGTGGAACAAATTGCTGGAGAGATAAAAAAGTTACAAATAAAAGCAATATGAAAATTTTTGGGTGATAGTTTGTTCTCTCTTCACTTTGCTGCCAAGACCCGTGTTTGCAGTACTCTGCTTTTCGCTGGCTACAGCTGATATTAGTTCTGCATAAAGCTGCGAGAAGCGTGCTGTTAACTCTCTGGACCAGTGACGTAAATCCTGAAAAATCCACCTAGGGAATGGGCGGTGGCAAGACTGACAGATCGCGGGAAGGAGTGGTGGGTCCTTTGAAGGCTTCATCTTATGTCCCACCCTTTGATGAGTCTTCAAACCCTTTGATGGAAAAGCATGCTATGTCCTTGTGGCTGAATTTCAAGTGCATCTGTTACACTGCAAATGGACAGCCTGGGCTAACTCTAAGTGTTCAGTCTGTTACAAGACAAAAAAAACCCTAACAAAGCCACAAACCAACCCCATGGACAGTCTGAAGGCAAGGGGCAACAACTGAGAGAAGAAACAGATCTTAGGGGGCAATGTGGATTGCACAACCCCAGCACAAACATGGACTTTGTTCCCTGCAGAGTCTTTCAGTTGCTTCTGTGAAGGGAATAAGAACAACCTGTAGTAGCTGGTGTTTATTGTGTGTTTACCTTAAAAAATATTTGCACCATGTGCCTCAGTTTCCCTATCTATAAATGGGAGCAATTTGGTTCAAGTGTTGCCCTGTGTGAGAGGCAAGGAAACTGGCAATATTCGCAGCTTTTCTGCTTGGACCTGAAAGGAACTTCTTACCCAAGTTGTCCTTCAGGGTAGAGAACAGCAGCTTTGAGCAGCTGGACATTACTGTTAAGGGAAAAAGGCCCTGATGACAAGAGAAACTGGATTAATAAGAGTTAGTAAGAAGAAAAATTCAGGAGTCTCTGTAAATGTTGGGGTCTAGACCAAGAACCTGTAACACAAATGTGTGACTGTTCCCACCCACTCCCTTTTGCTATTTTTGTCCCATCTGAATTCCAGCTCTGCCAATTCATTCTCACATCTGTTCTCAGATTTGATATCAACACCGACTTAATCACATTCCTTCCATCTACTGAGCTGGAAGTGTAGGGCTATGTAGAAGCCAGGACAAATTAACCCCTTCCCTTCATTAGCACCAGCTAGCACACCTCTCTTGACATGTAGCTGCTGGTGTTTTGGGTGGGCAGCAGGGTCGATGGGGCTGTCAGCTCCCCAAGCGGAGAGTGTGCTAGGCACATCACTGCCAGAATAGCCTGGCTGGTACATACTGACTACGAGAGGTCTGAAGGGGCAGCAGCATCTGGGGCTCTGTGAGGAGAACGGCCAGCAGATCAAGCAGGTCCACCTCCTCAGCTCAGCCTCTCAGACCACACCTGGCTCCATCACCCAGTTCCAGACCCCCAAAACTACCCCCAAGGCAATCAGGGCTATAGTGCTAGTCCTGTAAGGAGAGGCTGAGCAACTGGGGCTTGCTCAGCCTGGAGAAGAGATGGGTTTGGGGAGGCCTTAAAAACAGTGCCCCAGTAAATAGAAGGTATCAAGAAGAAAGAGCCAGGCTTTTTACAGTGATGCATGGTGGGAAGATGAAAGGGAATGAGCATAAACTGAACAAGAGTAGTTCAGAGAGGAATACTGTTTTTGCTTTGACGACAGCCAAGCAGTGGAACAGGTTTTCACAGAGGCTGTTGAGTCTGCAGCCTTAAAGGTTTTCAAGACCTAACTGAACAAAGCAACTTGGTCTGATCCAAAAGCTTACCTTACTTTGAGCAGGACTTCAGACTAGAGACTTCCCGAGGTCCCCTCTCACATCAGTTATTCTATAAATCTACACTTTTCATGTCAGAGAGCATTTATTTATTGCTACTCTTCAAGTTCATGGCACTGTGAATGGACCATTCCAAGATATCTGCTCTCTGCCAGTAATGACCAAAAGTATCTCAGACAAAATTTTTAGACTATGGTATGAAAAGTTGTTGTGAGATGAAGGAAAAAACAAACTATGGACAACTTATGCCTCAAAATTAGAATGCAAGTAAAATGGCAATACACATGATTTTTTAAGCTTCACTTCTTCACTTAAGGGCAAACACATGAGGATACATGGGATGCTATCAGAGACATTTCTCTGTGTTCTGGCTTTTCTCAGTATGAAATAGATCTTATCATGGCCCTTGCAGGAATCCAGTCTCCAGTACACCTTGTATTTGAATTTTCAAAGTGTTCATAAAATGTGACATTCAATAAAGACAGTTTTTGTCTTCATCACATCCCTGAGTCTCAGAACTATGCGACAGCAATGGGCAAACGACTGCACACACACTCACACAGGCTCAAGGAGCCAAGCATATGGTTTAATCATTTTTTTGGTCTGTTCAGCACTTAACCATACTGGGTTTTATGTGTGGATACAAACAACCAAAATAAATTCCTAACCTGTGGCACACTGTGGAAAAACAGCCAGCCTCATGTTTACACAGCCTTTGTCCTTGCAGACATCAGGTCTTGGGAACTGCTGCCTTGTCAGGCAGTTCAGCAGGAGGGTGCCTGCTGAGGAGCTGCAAATCCACTTTCCTGGCTGGCGGAAGCAGCTTCCCCTTCTCCCTACTGCCTCACTCAGCTCCCATCCTCAGGCTTGCAACTGTGCCCTTAATTTGCCAAAAGCTGAGATCCCAGACCAGATGCTTGGACCTTTCTGCTAGGCTGCAAAACACTGGTCCCAAGGCTGCATCTTTTAGCTAAGCTCTTTTAAATATTTTGCAGGACCTAAGTTACCCAGAAACTCCTTATTGCTGTCTTATTTCCTAGGGATAGTAGCAAGCCTATATTAAGGACTATGAAGTGCCCTTAGATTACAGTAAGTGCCCAGGATAAACAGATGATCTGTGTGGGACTTTTGGGAGGACACCTAGTACCCAAGAAGAAACGAGAGATTTGTATACAGTAGGAGCTCTTTTTTTAAGTGCACAGTGCAGTATCTATAGGCAAATCAGGTTGCCAAGCCCTCGTCCTACTTACTACATAAATACAGTCAAGTGGATTAAGATCCAGGCCATTGTCACTGGTTCACTGTTTTCTACTTAAAAGGACTAGTTAAAGTGTTCCTTCCCTTGGGGAAAAAAAAGAAACTACTCTCCCATGCTGCTCCCCCCAAAACGCACCCAACATCGGTAAAAAGAGACAAGTGACACTCCTACAGCTCCTAAACACCAAATTTGGCAAAGTTTGCAATGACCCTAGAATAAGAGATTCTCCCTTCAGTTCATGCTTCTTGTCACCTAAGCAGGTGTCAGATCTCCTGGGTTTGTCTTCACGCAGCTTCTTTCCATTTCACTCCATCTTAACAGCTGTAAGAGTCTCTGGTAAATTGTGCTAGTACATTTCCATTAACATTAGCAAAAGGGGAAAAAAGCCAGCTCGGCTGACAACAACCATCGGTGTATGAAGATTAATCTTTATATAGCATACAGAACACAGATCTGTTCTACATCTTCCAGAACAGCCTGTACTTTGTTTCTACTCCTTCTCAACAACAGCCTTCATGCAAAAAAGAAAAAGAGTTAAAGTTAAAATAACTGTATTTTCGCATTGCTATGTTCACACTGCTATTCTCTCAGGCTTCACAATTCATGCCGTAGTTGGCAAACTATTTCTCTTTCTGCTAGCAGCACAGGAGAGACATGGAGCTACTCACTATAGATTCATAGGAAAGACAAAATACAGCTTTGTTCCACTTTGAAGAAATAGTCACAGGTTACCTTATTAACACCTTGTAGTATGGAAAGAGTTAAAGCTTTTGCCACATTAAATAGCAACACATAACCAAACGCATGGGAGGCCTACCCTGACATAAACACAATGGCATGGCAAGCGTTAAAGCTTTGTGTATGGTAAATTAGAGCTTTGAAAAACATCTCAGTTGGGAGCAATTCTGGAAATTTTTGAAACATGAATTACTGACTTTTTTTCTCCTCCCCCCTCTAAATGGTCTTTGAGGATTGGTCGCCTTGGAGAAAAAAAAAAAAGTGTCGACACTTGACATACTCAATCCATCCATAAATGTAAACACGCTTGAACTGCAGTTGAGTTTTTCTTTTACTAAAGAGCATGTGGAAGCAATTACCTGAATGTAGATGTGATAAAGAATGGATGAAATGCAAACCAAATGATGCCTTATTACTTAATCTAAAGAGACTATTCTGCAAGATCAAAGTTGTGCAGCACAAAATGTAATGGGCTTCGCTGGAGAGAGAGGCTTCGCAGATTTGTTTAAAACATGGATGCATTTTGATGAAATGCTAAGCAGACAAATTTAGGGTAAGTTTAAAGAGATTGCCAGTACCTGATCTATGATCTTCAATAACATCTGTACTCTCCTCCCACCTTTTGCTGCTCTGTGCCATTCTCAGATCCTGTGAGGCTGGCAATGAGAAAGGGAACAAGTACTGAGTAAGACTCTCCCATATCCGCAGGGCGTGCTGATGGTGACATTTCTTCTACATATCGGGACAGAGTAGTTCTCATCCCCAGCCATGATGAAGCCAGGGAAGCTGGGGATGAGAACTGCTCTGTCCCGAGACGTGGAAGAAATGCCACCCTCAGCATCCCCTGCCGACACGGGAAAGATTTTCTCTGTGCATTTGCACTGACCCCTTGCGCTGCAGTCTCCCCGTGCCTCAGCCATCACTCTGTGCCCGGTTGCTACCTCAGCACATATTTCTCCTTTGAGTCAATATGCGAGAACACCTCTCCCAGGAACAAAAATACTGAAGCAGAACAGAAATCTCAAGACTAATTTCCAAATGCTTTCCCTACCACAGGCCGTATAATAAAGTACAATTCCTATCAAGATCCTGCTTTGTACTTCACCACCTTCTCTGGTGCTAGATTAATTTCTCTATTTCTATTTGCTGATTTGTATTTTTAAGAAGCTGCCTGCAACAGACAAGGAGAAGGCATGTTGAGAAAGTGGGGTAGTGGTTTCTGTATCACTCCACAACAACATCTGAACTTGTTCCCTTGCCTTGCCTTGTCTTCCATCCCACATGCCTCCACCCTCCCCCTGCCCGGGAGCTGCTCCTTATTGCTTTTGCCCAAATGTTGTTTCTGGTCATGTAGATTTGATCATTGTCTTTGTCTGAAGTCTGTAGAGCAGCTCAATGATTGACAGTGCTGGGTTCCCCATAACATAAATCAATGAGCAATAAAGTTAAGTATCCAAGTCAAGCGTAGAGAAAGCAAACTGACGTTGAACTGTAAGCATTAATTAAAAAGAAGAAAAGTAAAAGCGCATTTAACTAGGAATGTTGGGTCTTGAGTCACTGAAAGGATTAAAAAAATAATGCAAGTTAGAAAGAGCATGTACAGAATTAATGCTTTCTATCTCCCACAGCATTAGCTCTTTAAAAGAAATCATATATGTTAAACTCCCAAAGAGACTATTTTCTTTTGTTTTTCAATTACACGTGATAATGGGGAACATTTTGTGAATGATTCTGATGCTTATGCCTCCAATAAAACCTAGGATACTTTACCTCATTCATGCTTATTTAACAATCTTGTAAAGAAAAGAACCAACAGCACTGTAACAAAATTGTGATTGAATCAGACATTTTCCCTTCTCAGTTGAAGAACTGTTAAGTGTTGCTATTGAAAACTCATGGTTATGCACTATTTTTGCAGTGGCCACAGCGTTCAAAGCAGCTTAGGGAGAAAATATAAAACACACTTGCCACCACAAAGAACAGAGAGTTTACAGGGGCTTTGATCATACGAGCACTAATCCTTTCATTTTAGAGGGGTTATTCACAGGCATAAATATTAAAATAATACCAAGTATTGGCACTGTCAGATCATAATTAGATGTGAACACGACACATTGCAAGACAAAAGAAAGGTGGAAAAACGTAATGATTGAGTACAGCTCACCTGGGTGCTTTTCTGGTTTCCCTTTTTTTGTCCTTTCCAGCTTGCTTGGAGTCAGAAACCAGAGGCCCAGAGAGAGCCAGGAACAATGCGGTGGGAACTGGTATCAGTGTTAAACTGGCAGCAGCATGGAGTAATGGCAGTGTGGCTAAAACAACCATCAGCTGGGACATTCACTTTCTTGCAGCAGAAATTCAGCTTGCAAAGACAACCTTAATTGTCTTACTTAAGCTGTTTAATCATTCCTTTCCACCACTATTTTTACCCCCCACAAAACTGAACTCCGGATCAGAAAAATGAAGGATTTGAAGCTGCTCTTTTGATAATAGATGAGCAGCTTGTCATTGCTGTGGTGGGAATGGGTTCAGGCCAACATCTCCCACTCGAGACTAAGGCTGGGCTGGCAGCACCTCGTTAGCTCATTAGCTTCATTACCCGTGGCTGATGGTCAAATCAGAATAATTTGCTGTTATGTGGATCCTATGTTTCGGAGCTCATTTTGTGCCCTGCAGAGCACTGCCAGTCCATCATTTCAATCACTGCTCGGTTTTAAAAAAAAAAACCTGGTGGTGATGGGGAGGATGCACCACCACCTCTCTTACTGCTGGCACACAGGCTCATTCTGGGAGATCTGCTTCGTTCAAAATACACTTTGTGGTCTTGTACTAGTGTGGCCTGGTTTCTTCCTTCCTACAGGGCTGTATGAAAGTGAATCGTTGTCCTTAAGTTTTTTTTGGGCTGTGAGGTTTTTGTTACTATCCCAGGGTCGAGATGTCGGTGATTTTAGTGAAAGGGAAAGGTTTTAGTCGTGGAGATGAACTTCCGTTTAGGATGCTGGTTACAAGTTTAGAGTGTTTGTAACAACAGATAGGGCAGGGTAGGACACATCTGTCACTTAAAAAGCCCAAATACACAGAGTCGGTTTTTTCATGCCATTCCCCTTAAATTCCCAATGAAGTAAACGTGCCTTCCTGTGGGATTAATTCACAGCTCCAAATCCACAGAGCCTGCTCCATGCATGCAGCACCTGGTAACTGCCTTGATTTGATACATATGTAACCATGAGCAGAATCTGTCCTCAGCCTCTGAATTTCCTGTGAAAATAAGGGGTTTAATTACCTAGATGAGAAACTGAAAAGCTTCTAATGACAGCAGCTGAAAGACCTTTCATTTGCAAAATGTACCAGGTGACCCTGAGTATGTCCATTTTAGGTGGCTGAATTCATTAACCCGAGAGACAGATTTCAGGTGTTTTCACCTGACAACACCTGGTGCTTCCTGGCGGGGGAGAGCCGTGTGGCCTGACAGTTTCCATGTTAGCAGGTAGTGGTTGTGCTGGCAGACCGGCAGGCAAAAGGAGGTCTGCCTGTCCTGGAGAGGAACACTCTGGCCACAGACCCACTCCTCCAGTCCACAGCTTGCATTAACTAGTAGTTAACTGTGTCCAGCTCTGGGGCCCCCAATGTAAGAAGGATGTGGACTTGCAGAAGTGAGTCCAGAGGAGGCCATGAAGACGATCAGGGGGCTGAAGCACCTCTCTTTATGCAGACAGGCTGAGACAGCTGGGGTTGTTCAGCCAAGAGAAGAGAAAGCTCCAGGGAGACTTTAGAACAGCCTTACAGTGCCTGAAGGGGGGCTGCAAGAGAGCTGGAGAGGGGCTTTTTATAAGGGCATGTAGGGATAGGACAAGGGGAATTGGCTTTAAACTGAACATGGATAGGTTTAGATTACATACTAGGATGAGGGTGGTGAGGCACTGAACAAGTTGTCCAGAGAAGCTGTGGCTGTCTCATCCCTGGCAGTGTTCAAGGCCAGGTTGGATGGGGCTTCCACCCGGTCTCGTGGAAAGTGTCCCTGCCCATGGCAGGGGGCTGGAACAGATGTTCTTTAAGGTCCCTTCCAACCCAAATCATTCTATGATTCTGTGTTTCTATGAAATCTGTGTGCTTGTCATGTTCCCTGTGGACCGATGGTGCTTCAAGCACCCAAAGAGTGGTCCAGGTGGCCTATGCTTAATTAGCGAGTCTGGATCTGAGAGGATGCTGAGAGGGCTGTGTGAGGATGGTAGGGAACCAGGACTGGGCATCCTTCTGGAGACAGGATTTGGAGCCCCTGCTTC
>VYZQ01052656.1:132138-143583 GCA_013400655.1 Mystacornis crossleyi | reverse complement strand
TATTGCTGATTCTGCGGCCATTTTTATCATTGGTATCTTTTATGTTTTTGTAAAAGATCTCCTGAAAATCTATTATTCCTGCTTAATTTAGTTTTACATTTAGCATTTAGCATGCAAAAATTTATCTTTTTCAGTTTTTTCATTTTAGTGCTTATTTTGTCTCTTAACAGTTCTCTTTCACTAGTAACCAGAGTGGCTTTCTGAAGGTTGTTTTTGTATTTAGTATGGCATCTCTAGTCTTCTTTCTGTCTGCATTATTTTCTCCTTCTACTTTTCTGTGTTCAGTATTAAAGCCCATTTGATGACAAATACTGAAACTTATTGTTGATATTTAGAACATACATTAATCAGGGGTTATTTTGTGACTAGTGCCACCTGAGGAGTATAAAACATTAATAGATTTTGGATCAGTTTAATTTCTTAGTCAATTGTTGACATTTTTATTTCACCACTGTAAGCTGAAAAAGAGTAAATGCAATAAATCCATGATGAAACACATTCCACTCTTCTACTCAGGTGACTTATTCTCTAATCCACAGCACTTTTTAACCCTCTAACTTGCTTTTCCTAGTCCAGAACTTGTGAAATCTAGATTAATTTTTTCTGTCTTTCTTACAGATTTCCCATCTGTCCATCATCAAACAAACCCATGCATTCAGTAACAATAACAGTGCTTTCTCACTTCAGAGACATAATTAGTGTGAGGAAATGTACAGTAAAGCAAGCTGTGGAGACACCAGCTCAGTGCATGCTGTACGTGAGAAAGTTTTTCCTCACCCCATCATGTGATTCTTTCTTTGGAGATTTCCAGACCTCAACCCCTTTATCTACATATTCTGAGAAAGTTTTTCCTCACCCCATCATGTGATTCTTTCTTTGGAGATTTCCAGACCTCAACCCCTTTATCTACATATTCTGTGAAAATGGAGTCTACTTGCTGAGATGTAAGACCTGATACCTGTGAAGATGGATTCGTGTCTACTGTTAAGGATTGCCTACAATTTGCTGCATTTGGGAAGAGACATAATTTTTGTTGAAATGAACAAACTTGCTCTGGAGCCCAGTGAAACACTGCAGACAAGTTCCTACATATTAGGAGGGGTTGAGCCTCCCAAATCTCAAGGTTTGGAGCCCCTTGGAAGTTATCTAACTCTGGTACAGGGCTAAAAGGAACAGCTAGAGAGTCATTTACACTGGGAAATTCTTGATGGCTATTCTCATTAGAAAGAACACTGTAATATTTTATTTTTATATATATATTAGCAAAAAGTGTTTTTAAAAGGGTCAGTAACTCACAGATACAAAGAGAATAATTTACTAAAATATATGCTGCTTTGTTCATCTGGAGACCCTCTAGGAATAAAAAAAAAAATCAAGGATAACAAGCACATTAAATACTAATAGTCACAATCATAAAAAATCACACGCATAATTAAAATATCCATTTCAAGGCACTCTTACATTTGCTAAGAAAAGTCTGCTTATGAATACCAAAATACAATTTTCCACATAAAAAGGACAAGCAAAAAAACAAATGAGATCTTATCTTTATTTTCAGTGACCTTGCAAGATTTTGAAACATTTGACCTTCCTATCCTTTAAATGAATGTACGTAAATGATTTAGATAAGCATGTCAGATATGAGATACCAATGTCTTTTGATAATGACAGTACTGGAGAAAGAAAATGTGAATAATGACCAATGTAACTGGATTCGGGATGAAGCAGATCTTTCAGGCAACTGGGCCAGTAAATAGAAAACAATTTAAATTAGAAAAATGTTACATAATAAATCCAGAGGCAGTGAGCCAGGATAGCAAGAGCACATTTTAAGCAGAGGAGTAATTCAGAGTGATCTGACCAGGAAAGGAATTTTCTCCAGGGATTACTTTAGCAAAACCCTCCAAGCCATCCATCTGGAGTTCAACTCTAGCACAACAGGCAAGGGGAAACTGGATGAATCAGAGAAGAGACTATAAATCAGGAGAAGGGATAGCATTTCTGCATGAGGTAGGGCACTCCTTCATTTGAAGCACTGTGCTCGGTCACCTTTTCAACACACAAAAAAAGGACATTACTGCCTTGGGACAGGCACAGCCTCAGCCAGCCAGACTGATGGCATATTTTTGCAAGATGACTTATAAAGTAGGGGGTCTGCCCAGGGAGAAGCAAGCCCTTTCCAGTAACTAAATGAAAGCACCCAAATGATCAAAGAGCAGAGCTGTCCTAGCTGCACAGTGGCGAGCACAACCTGTGACCAGAGCTGAGGACCTTCTGCTCCAGGCACTGTGCATCATGATGCAAAGCAGCTTTAGTATCTCACCAGGCCCTGGAAATCTGAGGCTGCAAATCCCCCAGAGAGCACTGTTCGTTCTCCCCTGAAATCCATGACAAACTATGCCCCTCGAGTACCTCAGGGGTTCACCAGGCAATCCCAGAAGCTCAGAAAAAGAGGAAAGCAGACACCCAGACCACTCTCAGTCTTTGCTTTTCTCTCAAGTCTTTGACACAACAGCCCCAGTTTAACAATCAGACTGTATATTCAGACACCGCCATCCTTCTCCAGATGCACGAGCAGACATTTTGATGTGTGTGTGACTGTAGCATGGCCTGACGTTGGGACGTATGGGGGATACAAGCTCCAAGATGCTACAAGCTAATTGCTCATCTCCTTTAGCTCAGGCAGCAGAGGCCTCCACTAGGCAGCCAGGGTGCAGCCGAGCGTTATACTTTCAGCATATGGACTATTTAAATTCCTAGCAAAAAGAGCAGTTTAAACCACTTGGTGCTCGGGTAGGATTTCTACCATCTGGTACCCAGTATCTTCTGCTGGCAGAAGCTGAGGTTGGATGCAGCTCTAGGATAGCAATTTTAGTGTCATTTCCATGCAAATGGCTTGTGACTGGTGAGTTCAGGGGCAGGCCCATCAGATTGCATTGCCTTGCAAACATTTCTTCTGCCTATCGCTGCGTACTGAGAATCCAAAATGTGACCCTCTCAAGAACATTGCTGGTGCATCAACAGTGTGGATCTGGAAGGGATGAGCCAAAGATCTTGATGATTCTTTTGTTCATTCTTGCTGATGACTGAATTAGGGATGATGCAAATATCCTTCCTCCTTACAATCAGTGAGAGCTGGCAGGAGGTTGCTGATCTGGTCACTGGCAGTGTTTAGGGCTCAAAAGCAGACTTGGACTTCAGCTCATTTTGTAATTACTGCCAAGAAACAGGCCTTTAATATGAGCATGAAATCACACATGAAACCTCATAGCTGACACACTTCTCTAACAAGCAGGAGAAACCCCTGTTTCATTACAGAAGCCTTCTCTAAAGCCCCTGAACGTGGTCCAAATCCACCCTCAGAGAGAGAGCTCTGCTTGACACGAACTTGAGCTCCAGCACATGTGCTCAGCAGACACACTTTCATGTTCTGGAGTCCTTCTTGAGCAAGGCACTTTAATTCTTTAGGGCTACAGGAAAGAGATAATCTTGCCATCCCAATGCCAGCGAGTCTACCTGTGTAACTTGATTCTCAAATAATTTGCACAGGTGAAATTAAACTCATAATTCTTCCTTTATTTAGGCTGAAAAGTACATACATCATTGCCTCTTCTCCAGCGCAGAAAGGATCTCTGTGTAAGACTGATAGTATTACTAGCTGCATAAAAGCAACATTTCCCAGGAATTATGTTGAGGATGCCAGGTGACCATGTGTTCTCACACAAAAGAGGGCAGTGTTACGCTCTGCTATGCTTTACAAGTACCATGTATCCTCCTTCAGACACATCTAGTGTCTCAATGAAACGTTCTTAAGTGATGTTTGTCTAAAAGCTGTTCTCTGGATGGCTACATATACTTCCGGGGGCAATTCTGATTTTATATCCCTCATCAGTTGAATGAGGTGCACCACCTGTTACGGGATATTCGCACTTATGCCACACTTAAACTCACCCTGCTCAAAATGCAGATTTTTCCAATATCTCACATTAACTCAGTAAGTGCTGAACCCAATTATCATGATTTAACCAAAGCTCATTTTGCATCAGTACCTCTTTGTGGATGTCCAAAGTTATCCACTAAATGATGTGATACACTCTGTTTTTCTGTCAGGGAGATGGAGAAAAGCTAATTGCTGGAGTCTGTTTTGACCACAGGACTTGCTAGAAGGCCATTGTGACAAAACACTCATTATTTAACAACTGATTGTTGCTTTAGCTGTTCAGAAACCAGAGATGGCATTTATCCTACTGTCTAAAATTTTATCCACCTTAAAGTGAAGCTTTAAGTCAGATTCAGTTGGTCAGGCTGGCAAAATACCCAGAGTGGGGGCAACCTGTGGGAAGTGAGACACAGCACTCTACGGCAGGTATTTAACAAAAGAAGGATTTTTGTCCACATCAGGATGAGCAACTTTCCTCCAGGGACTAGATGGTCACTGTTTTGGTCTTGATGCCTGACTCAAGGACTGAGTTTGATGGAGTGTGAGTGGGTGCAGTAAATGCCACTCTCAACTGCTACCACCTTCCTACAGAACTCTCCCCTCTACCTTTGGTTTCAGAGGTAGAGGCCACTGTCAGAGCACACCTGTGCTCCTCGACCCAAGGAGCCCCAGCCTGTGCTACTGTTGAAGGCTTTTTCAGTGTAGGTGGACACAGAGGACTGCTGGGTGAGGCGCCTGTAACATTCTCATAGTGAAACGTGCTCCAGCAAGCATCCCCCCCTCCTCTGTTAGCACCTTTCACTTATCCTAATATCTATACAGTTATTAAAAGCTCCAGGGGCTTGTATTTTTTATTAACAGATATGAGAGAAAGGAGCCTTTGTTCAAGAGCTAAAACATCCAGATAAGTCCTGAAGGGCCTTTAATGTTGATGCCTGCGAAAAGTTTTCCACCAGAGGTAGCTGAAGAACAAAACTGACATAGATAATATTGCCAAAAGTAGAGAGGTGGGAAGAAAATAGGGCCATGAAAAGAACATGTTTCATGATTCTTTACACGTAAACCTTAAGCAAGTGGCAAAAAGCACAGAAATTACTTTATTTCCCTCCAACTTTTACATCCCATATAATGCATGGTGTTAGCCTGGCACCGAAACGACCACAGATACACCTGCATCACAAATGATTACCTGCAGCAAGATATCAATGGATCTATAGTAAGAATGCAGTAAGGTCTGAATCTTCTATAAATCCATCCACCAGGCTCTTCCGTTTACTTTTTCAGGTTCTGCTGCCTTTCCACTGAGGTACAGCAGTGTCACTTCTATAACTCTCTGAGGAGATGTGAGATAAATACACAGCTTATTTAAGCAGCCTTACCATCCATTTGGGGTAGATGAAAGCTTCCTACCAGCTGGAAGGTGTTTTCTGTAAACCCCTGTCCACTCTCTCTCTCTTTCTGCCCTTCAGAAGCTGCCAGCATAGGAGAGGAGGTGCTGAGAGGGTTTTTGCAAGGCATCTGGCACAGTTTTTGTGTGACAGGCTGCATCACAGAAAGACCTGTACTTTGGGTGGCAGTTGTAATAAGAGCAGCTGTGGGTCCATATGCACCTAATGTGTACTTTAAACTGTTTGTCTACTCGTTTCCAACAAATTTCTTGATTTGCGGCTTATGCAGATTTTAAAAATCACATTAAGTGTCCCTAGATGCTTTTCTTTTTTTCTGTGATGAGTCTAAGTAAAATGAGTGAAATTATGCTCAAGCCTCCCCACCTCACATGCTTTCATTTGAATGACCTTAAGTATCTTCCTTCATCTTCAAATATTCTGGATTTATGTGTTACTCTGACATGAATCTTGTTGTATTTGGTGTTTTCCCTTAGAACTCAAGCTACTGGAGAATCTCAGGCTCCATCAAAAGTATTTTTGAAGTGTATAAGTGGTTTTGGAGAACAGCTTGAAAGCACAACTTGAGTGCAAGCTATGAGATCAGCAGCCAGCTCTCAAACTGAAGTCACACACAGCTTTTAGTTATTAAGATGCCCTTTCCAGCAGTCTCTTCACTTCTGAAAACTCACTTTTGGATCAGCTGTAACACTGCCCCATGCTTCAAAAAGCTGCTATGCCCCCCTTGCTCCCACCGCAGCATTCAGTGGGCACAGGCAGTCCCTCCTCCGGGCTTTGCCAAGGGATCTGCCGGGTCCAAACTCAAGCCAAAAGGCTGAGAAGACATCTGAGGACAAAGGAGAACATTTTTGCTCTGCACTGACAATGTCCAGCAAATTCACTGGTGCTGGAGCTGCATGTGAGAGCTGCGTGGTGTAACCTGGGAATAGCATTTGTGTTGCTAATAATAAAAGATTTTTAGTGGACTGGGCAATGACATGGGTCTGTCAATTCCCACTTGTGAAGTGTTGGGGTGGAGAGCAACCACTTGGCTTTCTGGAATAATTTGGAAAGGGAGCTTCTTATCTGGGGGAGATAACAGCCTTCTACAGAAGATTTTAAGAAGTTTGTAAGGGAGGAAGTAACAGAAGTCCTAGCTTAAGGAAATCAGGGGATTTGACCCAGATCACGGGCAGTTTTGGTCAATAGGCTACCATAATATCCCTTGTATAAGAAAGTCTGTGGGTATAAACGAAGGTGTTATCAGAGCATTTCTGACAATGAATTTTTCTCTTCTAGAAATCAGTATGTTTCATCCACCTGAATTTAACAGGAAAAAAAGAATCCCAGCCTGAGCTGTGGTTCGCTCGCAGCTAAACTCTATGAGTTCAGTTTCCCTATTAAATGCTATATGTTCATAGCCTTTTCTGTGGAGCTTTGCTTACTTTACTCTCTGAGGCCTTCTGTACAACCTTGATTTATTCTTCAGAAGCACGCAGTTGGCTTGCTACTTTTCCACTGCTGCTCATTTCTGAAAAATACAGCTGCTCTACCTGGGCTTGACAGCAAGCTTATTACTGGGTTGTGGTGGTAGATTTGGTAGTTTTGTGGATTTGTTCTGCTTTTTCTCCCCCCTCATCTTTTCTATCTTTTCTACTTCTCTCTCCCTCTGTCAGAGTGACAGTCACCATCTCGGGGATCTGGCACAAAAGGCTGGAGCAGCATGATGTGGCTGATACAGGCAAGAAGCCAGAACATTTTGTGTAGGTTAACTGTCCTCCTAGGCAGAGAGCATCCCTCAGCTCAGACATATGCCAGCAGCCAGCCATTCTTCTGCTCCTCCTCCCCTCCCCAGATATTCCTCCCACCTCCCACTCAGGCTTTCATGCTCAGCCCAAGTTGATTAAAATGTTGCCGTCATTAAAAAAAAAAAAAAAGGTTGATGGTAGTGATGGGGAAATTTCCTTGCAGCTGCTGCTTGTCAGTTGGCAAGTTGCTTTTAACCTCTCCATGACAGAAAGCAGCCGTGTGCTCTGGCTTTCCTTTCCTCACTGCTGAAGGGCTCCTGCATGCACTTGCTTCCGTGCCAGAGTCATCCAGAGGAGCCTGCTCGTGTTGGAGAGCGTGACAACTGCCAGAATCCTCCCCTACTGCCTCCTACCAGTTGCCCATGGTTGGGCACGTGGGGCATGATGTCCTGGTCCCCCAGGACAGCCTGGCTCAAGGACACTGGGGCAAATTGAGGTAGGATGAACCAAAACATCATGGCCCTATTCGGGCTGTCTGGCAGGGGAAGATGAGGTGATGATGTTCTACCTGTTTGTGCAATAACCGTGGCAAAACTGTGTGGGAGAGGCCGTCATCCTCCAATGCACTGAAGTGGGCACATGCAATGCTTGAGGTTAGGAACTCCGAGCAGAACTTTTGGGGGAATGTGGACGTGGACTCAGATGTGGAGCACACAGCTGACTCACATCCTTGGAGCAGGCCAAGCCCAAAACACAGATGTGTATCACATCTCACCATTCCTGGGGCCTGCAGAACTCAACTTGAGGCTTACAGCCTGAGACATCTGCTCTTGTGTTGTTATAATGAACACAAGAAGGAGCCTGTCCTCCTCTCAGTAGTGTGCGTGAGCAGCTAGTGACTTCCAAGGTATGTGAACAAGGGAAGGGGGTGCTGGGAGAGTACCATTGCTTTCACAGCAAAATATTATACTTTACAAATAGCAACAACAACAAAAACTGGAAAAAGAAAGGAAAAGGAAAGAAAGAAAAAAAAAAGATACAAAAAGAAAGAAAACCACAAGCATGTTCAACCACCTTCCCAAACCTCCAAACACTTTCACCCTCCTTCTTCGCGTTTTCTGTTTCTCAGAGTCCTTCTTGCTTTTATGCTATCTCCATGGCCCCGGTTCTCTTCACACTGAAGGCTTGGTAAGATTTGGTTTCATAAGGTGGGAAAGCACTGGACTACTCAAAAATAAATTTACTGAATGTTCTTTCAGCCATCCACAATTTGAAAGGCTCAAAAAAAATGACAAAAAAGCACACAGTGAGTTGAAAAGTCATATGCTTACACTTAAATCCTCAGTTTTGTTTGTTCTCCTACAGCTCAAGGCACAGAATAACCACATTTAAGTCATTACAGGATTTAAGCTTGGTACATTATATACAGTGACCCGCAAGTTCAAAATCAATGGAAGAATGATGGTTGTTTACTTTAGGTGTCTCAAATAGAGACTCATTTTCTTAGACCAGGCAGCTAAAAAGAGAAAAAATCATTTATTGGAAGGTAATCGGCCATTTAATAAGCCAAGCTGATTGGTTTTTTCCATTATTAGTTACTGCAGTGTTTAAGACCAGAAATATTATAGGATACAGCAGATAAGAGAAGAAATGGGCCACTTAGTTGCTGGAACAAGACTAACAAAACTTTTGCTAGTTCGTCACTAATCTGATAATAAAACAAAGATTCCAATATATCTGTTGAATGACTTGTCATCTTAAAGATGAACTTCTGAAGTTTTCAGTCCATGGCAATTCCTCTTATTTCAGTATTGATTCCTGTCCTCCATCAAAATGACAATCTATTTAAAGTTTCAAGGGTAAAACAAGATGAAAAATTTCTCCAGGTGGAACCAAGTTTAATTTTACTTTCAACTTCAAAAACAAAATCAAAGACCTACTAAAAAACAAGAAAATGAAAATGAACCATACTTATTTTAAAATACTTTGAAATGCAATGTTCTTACATCTTCAAGGCAATTTTTCCTCAATTATTTTTCAAAAAAGTATTGTCAACCTGTGCTGGCAAAGTTGCTTTGGTGTTTTTGATACAGCAGGCCTTTCCAGGCAAGAAAGGTTACTTTGGGCAAGACCGGGCTGGCTAAAACTGCATCTGTGCAGGCAGAGTGGGCAGGTACCTCTTGACTCACAGGTTGCAGGCCAAATTCTGCCCTTGTAGGATCTAAAGGCACAGATAAGTACGACCACAGGAAAAACAGTTAATGCAATTACGAGCAGACCCATTCCAGCAGCGAGCATGTTGATGCTGGAATTACCCAAATGAATGCCTGATGAAAGGATGTATTTGTTCAAAGCACATTTGCCTAGCTCACTAATCTCTGCAGATATCCTGTTGGGAAATCCTTTGAATCCAATACCTGATAAATGAATTTGGCAAGTGAATAAACATCCCACAAGCCTATTACTGAAATATTATGCACCTGTTACAAGAATGCTCCCATGCATTAATTTTCATGCAGTACCATCCCTCTTTAAAAATGCTTTTTGATGGAGTGTGAAAAGCTGTTACTGAAACTAATGTTACCTTGAGCTCAGAGTTACAACCCCACGCTTGGATGCATCTCAAGAAAAGCCTGCCTGCCATGGGTCAGGCTCTCCGCACATTCCTCTTCCCTGGGCAGCAGAAGTCTGCTGGAGACAACGACCCTGCCCTAAACCAGGACAGACAGATACACAAATTCAGTAGCCCACACCCAAGGTCTGCGTTAATTTAGTTTATCCTATGTGTGGAAGTCAGGCAAAGGGAAATGCTGCAAGGTTATGGAGCAGGGCTGTTTGCTTGGTGGTGGAGGGTCATTACAGGTACTATTTAGGATTTTCTCCTGCTTTCGAAGTATTCTGTAATCTTTATTGTGGAAAATGGTAAGCATCATGAATGGTTTTCAGTGAATAAATACCCACCTTGCTGACAAGGACTTCAGCAAGCAGGCATCAGATTATTGGCAATGAATTTTATGACTTTGACTTTAACAACTGCGCTTCATGGCTGCTTTGATCAGACCATTGATATTCTGAAGAGGTTGCCTCCACGTGGAGAGAAGCTTAAGCAAAGGACTCTGCACAGGACTGGTGAAGGAGAAAGAGTGAAATTCCCTGAGCTTGCCAGAGGGAAAGGCTCACAAAGACACACCATGTCGGACACTGGAGGGTAAGTGCTGGACAGGCTTTCCAGATCATTGTTCTAGCAAATGGGTTCACTAGCAGAGATATTTCTATGCCATGGTTAATAATATTCATGGAAGGTCACCTCTACATTTGTAAAAATGAACATCAGTTTTTCAAGACACACACTAAAAGTCAGTTGTTTAATCAAGGAAGAACACTAACTCCAGTACCCCTGTCCACTGAAAAAGTAAAAGCCAGACCTTACATTTCAAGCCACATAGGGGTCAACTACATGCAGAGAAATCATTTGCTGTCTCACAGCTGAACGCAATAAAACTGAAAACTTTTCACAGATAATTTGCAAAAGAAAGAGAGGCTAAATTAATTGAATAAATTATTTCCTATGAATCATTCACTCTGCTCTAATTAACAGGAGCTTGTGTACTCAGCTCCTTCTGCAGTATCTCCATGGCTGCCCCTAAGGGTCAGAGTCCCTGAGAAATCCATAATTTTACTTTCAAATGTGTTTTCATTAGGTTATAGTTGGAAGCAACAACAAAAAAGATACTCTGAGGAAGAAAGGAAGAGAAATCATCAAGAGGACTTAGTAGCAGTTGAACTTCAATTTGGGATGGCATCCCAGTTCTTCACAGAAATATCTGGGTGCTTATCTGGACTGCTCACACCACCTAGATGAAGGGCTTCTCAAAAGATCCCCCTATCCAGATGCCACAATTCCCCCAGTTAATCCTCCTTTGGACCCTACAATCTCATAGGTAGCCTGCACACTGTCTCCCAGGATTGCTGCAAACATTATTAGCCTGTACATTAGAACAGTTGCCAGGAAATTAGATGGGCCAGCACAGATTAGCTGGCAGTGGAGGGATGGGGAAATAAGGGAACATTAGCTCCCTCATGGGTACCAGCAGATGAGTGCCTGCTTATGTGGCACATAACACACTCATTGCAATGCAGTACCTTCCCTTTCCCCTCTTCCTGTGAGGTGAGAGAAGCCTCTGCCCTGAGTGTGGGTTTTTTTTTTTGTTTGTTTTTAACAGACCATTCTATGTCCCAACCTATTATGGTACAGAGAAAGCCTGGACAGGGTTTTCATGGAAACAGTGAAGTAAATGCTGTGTTGTCTCCACGATCAGAAAGTGGTGGCCTTGGAGTGAGCATGGTAGAATATGTGTTAAGTTCCTCTCCA
>VYZQ01052656.1:100337-131855 GCA_013400655.1 Mystacornis crossleyi | reverse complement strand
TTTTTTTTTTTGTTTGTTTGTTTGTTTGTTTGTTTTTGTTTTTAATTATTATGGTTGAATTCAATATGGGAATCACTGACATCGTCAATACGTTTGCTTTACTATAAAATAAAGTGTCTGCTCCACTGTAATCCTCTAGGCAGTGGCCTCCAGGGGATGGCAGTGAAGAAGTGGACAGCCCAGTTCCTTTGCTGGAGATGACACTCTCCCCTGCAAGCCAAACCCCTGTACCATTCAGAGGATTTGCCAGTGAATAACGAAAGAAGGGAGTAGAAGAGGGAAGCAGAGTGACTTGCCAAACCCACTAGTCCTCAGTCAGGAAAAATAAGCAACATCAAAGTATTAAGCCGAAATATTTCAAAGATTTCAAAGACCACTTTGCTCTGAGCTCAGGTCAGTAAATATTTGGTTATTTTCAGGGTTTTGCACATTCTCCATCCTTACCACATACTTCAAATTTTCTCTCTTGACCTATTAATGACTTCTACTGCATTCAGTGCCCCAGGGCCCTAACCCACATCATAGCCCCACTACACTGGGCACATGGCACAAGAGACTGCCCTGAAGAGCTCACGCTGTAATTAGTCAAGGCAGAAGGAAGGTGGAAAAGAGAATAGCAGTGCCAGGAAAGCCTGGTGTCTCAGCAAGGTGGTTGCCTCTCTGACCTGCTGCAGAAGAAGCAGAGAGTGGGTCTCTTGGCACAGCAAGGACTGTCCTCCTCTGCCAAATCTGCAGTCACACTTAATGTGGGTGCTGCTCCACATTAAACACTGGTACCAGTTAAATCCTCCCTCTGCAAAAAGAAGCACCAAGCAACCTCCTTCCCCTGCCTGCCCCGAGGAAAAGGCAGGCAGCTCTGCTGTTCTGCACCTGACCACAGACTGGCAGGATACTTGCAGGAACCTGAGTTTTTTTGTTGTTTTTCAGCATGCCAGAGTTTCTACTCTGTCTGTTGGTAGAGAGAAAGTCTGAGGGGACATTTCAAGGGAAAAAAGCTCACACAGAAAGATCATTTCCTCTTATAAAAGTACCCTGGGAACAAGAAAAATGTTACAATAACTGGAGAGAAATAAAATTAAACCAAAATCATTTTCTCCTGAAAAATTAAAAGGATTATGTTCCGGGAAAAAGCCCCCTGTCCCTTTACACAGTAGTCAAGCAGAGGTCAAAGTAATTAATATTAAAGTATCCATGTAACAGGATGTGTAGAATCCAGTTACAAAAACAGATTGCATTATAAAAGCATCTTCTGAAAAGAGACAAAATTATTCAGAACCACTCTCCCGGAGAGTATAAATTCACAATTACGTCTAATCTGGGCAAGCTGTTGAAGTAGTATATTGGTAACAGCACAAGTATAAATAGCCCCATTTGTTTCCTTGCTTCCTCTGGTATTCTGTTTACTATGGAGACTTCTCATGCCTATATAGGCACAAGAGAAGAATTGGGCCGTATGTTCTGCAACAAATACATAAACATACAGGCAAAGCAGGTGTAACTTGGATCACTGACTCTCTTCCGGCTGTACTTTGTGTTACTCTTGTCTCATTCTGAATTGTGAGCCCTCTATGCTCAGGGCCACACAAACACACAGGATAACCTGCTTCTTTATTTACTTTAAAGTTTGGTCTTTGGTTGGTTTGGTTTGGTTTGGTTTTTTTAACCAAAAAGGCACATAGTGACTCATCACTGAACCCAAAATTTTCCCTTTTCAAGGAGATTTAAAAAGTCGGTATGTGTATGCAGACACATTTCCAAAATCGAAGAAAAATTTAAGGGGAACCAAGAAAGCTTGGACCTACTGCCCCAAATGGTGGCTTTATAGCAAGGGCTGTCTGAGCTCTTTGCTTGGTAAATAACATTTAATCCATATACTTGCTTTTGCTTTGATATCTTCCTATATTTCCAGGTTTCTGCTTTCCTCCAGGCTGCTGATATTGACATTCATATTCTTGAGAATAACACCATAACAGGTATTATTCTGCTTGATTCGAGAGGTGTAGGAGAGTCATGCCCTGAATCTGTCAGAGGGCATCTTTATACATTAATGTTTTCCCTTGAAAACTGAAGTAGAAGCTGCAAAGATTGAAATCCAAGTGTATGTGGGAATGCCTTGACTCGCATTACAAATAACACTTAGAGGGTGGTTACTCAGGATGGAGAACTGCTCAAGAGGGAGGGAGGCGGATCCGAGTTTCTGAAGTGCCAGGCTTAGAGGTCCTTTATTGTTGTAAATGATACTGCTACACTCCAAGTATTCCTTCAAGCTGCACAAAGGTTGGACAGAAGCCTGATTTAAGACATTTTTCAGATAGCAAACTGGATAGTCAGTTAAAGCTTCCCAAGACAAAGGTTTAAAACCTCCACCTTTTACCCTTTTGTAGTGGTTTTCTGTTTCTTGTTGTAGTAAGTACTGTCCTGTTCTATTTATTACCCATGAGCTCTTTATCTGGGCTCAAAAGCCAATAGTAAGCTATGGAGAATTGTTTTCATTCTCTTTACAACTGTTCTTTTTTTTTCTCTATCATGCAATTAAATGAAAAAATCATGGAAATACTTCTATTTCACATTTGGTTTTGAGAACTGTGTATATGAAAGTAGTTTTTTATACAATTTACTGATAAATACTGAATTTGATTCAGTAAATGCTCGAGACCAGAGATGTTTTTAATACCTGCATAAAGTTATATCATGTGCATAAGTGCTTTCCTCACTGCAAGTGACCTAACTTTACTTAAATACTTTCTCCAATACTAATCACAATGCACGACATAAAAACAATGGCATCCATTATTCTAATGTTCTTCCTAATATAATAAAAAAGTTTTTGTGTATGCTTCTTCTCAGCTATGAAAGGATCTCTTTCAACTGAAGTGCTGCTTCTTACTTTCTTTCTAGAGCTAAATAATTTTTCTGGGCTGTGTAATTAAACCTGTGTTAAAAGGCTTTTGTGGTTGTCCACAAAATCTAATGCGTAGTCTTCAGACAGAGTTATGAAACTCAGACTTGCTAAATGCAGATGATTGAGGGGATATGCACGTCAAAACTCCTGTAACTGTATTAACAAGCTCCTCCTTGGACTGTTTTATCTCATTAGCTTGATGAAAGTGTGGCTTTCATTATCATATCTTTGACTTGTGTGATTTTGTACTCAGGCATATAACATTTCCAATGCTGGCCACATTAAAAAAAAAAAAAAAGGCAAAAAAAACCCCTGCAAACAAAAAATACACCACATTACTAAGAAAGTCTGAAAAAGATTTTTCAGATTTATACTATAAAATTTTTCATTTAGACTTCACAGACTGAGGCCAGGTGCAAATCTGACCCTCCCACTTGGAAATGATGCAGAAGACCAGCCAGGATTCAGGACTGTTCAATACTTCCTTGCCTTCTTTACTATCCTGATTCGTGGTATACATAAAAGTGTATTCATCCTGTGGTATCTTTGGCATCAAGAGCCAGGTCAGACAACACCAAAAAAATATCTGCTTAGTTAGGAAAGACATATTTTCTAGGCAGAATAATCTACCCACACAACAAAAATTAATGCCAAACTGTGCAATGTTTGAGTTCTGACAGCTGTGGCACAGTTTCCATGTTGTGTGGCTACCAGCTCCAGGCTGCACGGGATGGAGACAATAGTGTGTCTGGGTCCTTGCTGGTCTCAGAGCAACACCAGCTGTGCAACTTGCACTGCAGTCATTTGGCAGGACTCCCAACTGCAGCCCTTCCCCTCCTTTTCAGCATCAATTTCCTTTAGCATTTTATATTTTTCCTGTCTTTTCAAGTGTTTTTCTCTGCCTTCCCGTTTCTGGTGCCCCAGGGCACAAAGTTCGGCTCCTACCAAGCCTCCGCTAACAGCGCTCTCCCCATCCTGATTGTGCCTGCCCCTCTCCAACTCATCCCCTAATAGTCCCACCAACCCCCTCCTCAGTTAGCACTCTTCCCAAATCAGAAACTACTGTTAATAGGGAAGGGAGATGGCAGAAGAGCAGTTTGGAAGTCACCTTAAGATGACATCATTAGGTACAACCCATAAGCAGCAGAATGCCAGGGGTGTATGAAGTGCTGCTTAAAACCTCATGGAAAAGGTGAAGGACCGGCATTCAAAACCACGGTGGGACAGTCAGGCCAAAAGTCAAGGCCCTTTGCACCCCCAGGTGTACAGAGTCATCAGAGTACAAGAACTGCCCAATTTCCTACACCACTGAAGACACCTGGATAAACTGTGCTGCAAGTAAATTCTCCAGTTAGATGTTTATGCAAGAGTTGGTAGAGCAGAAAAATTGCCAAAAAGACCTCAGACAATGCTTAGAAATTGTATCAATGTCACATGGAAATTACAGACACCCTCCACATGTTAATATTTAACCAAGAATTCAGCAAGTTTTGTATCATCAGCAACTTCCAGCAACACAAATTGCACAGCACAAGCTGAAAAACATATTAAATCATCCGCTTTTTCTTCTCAGGTTGTCTTTTTTTCACCTCTCCTTAAGTGAGCAAGTAGAACAGCCAGCAATGTTGAATATACTGGCATTCATCTACCTGGACAAAGTATTTGGAATAAAGCATCGAAGTGTAGAACTGCCTCTTAAAGCATCAAGAGACAACAGCAAGATTCTGCAAAGCTAATTCCTAGCATAAGGAATATAAGTAGGTAGGTAGCTGGAGAAGTAGTGGTCCAGATGCAAGTCTTACTTCATGAGAAGAAAACATCTGGAGCCTTACCAAAGACAGAAGGCATTTGTAAGTCTCAAAACCCAGAGCTGCCCTTAACATGTCATGAATTCAGCTCATAACGAAAACATATTTATATTCAGATACATGATATGATACAAAATCAGGGTATACTGCTGTTTATTTAAAATCCAAGGTTTACATGTAAGCTAATGAGTTGCGGACAGATTGATACTAGAGGAATCAGAGCTGACATTCCTCACCTTGAATAAAGCTGATCCCTTCAGCCACAAAAAAACAAACAAAAGGGACTTTTAGCTGAACCTTGCAACCAGCCCCATGGGCTTCTGCCGCTGACAGCCTCGGGAGCACCTTGCTTTCTGCAGGGACATGTTGTGCAAAGTCAGGTGTGGAAAGAAGCCTCACTAAGGGACCACAGTAGTCCAGAAAGCCCTAACAAAGATCTGCCCCACAAAAATGAAGGTCACTCTTTCCTAATGAGTAAAGCTTTTTATACTGACAACGTTTATTCTTCCCAGTTGCTCTGCATTCTTGTAGCATAACTCTGAGGGCTTTTTTACCCCCATTTACCTGCAAAATAAAATTTCTGTGCCATTTCCGCAGAATATTTGCATCCCAGCTTTAACAGGGCTAAAGTCACTCATCCTTAGCTTGGGTTCTTTATTTCTCAGCCTTGGTATGGAAACAAATACAGCAATCTTCTTCTGGCCCTAGTTGCCTTTTCCTTGCAACGAAAGAACTGAACCATTTCCTAGAACTACTCTGTCTTCCCCCAGTCCCTCTGTGTGATATATGAACTCAGATTTGATGGCTTTCGCACTCAAATAAAGATTATATTATCGGTTAAAAGTTATAAAGTTGTAGAGAATATTAATTAAGCAGTAATTTTGAAACTGTTTTGTTTTCCTAATTCACCAGTTTAATTCATTCTGAAGTTCTCAATTACTAGATTATTATTATAAGCATTATGCCCATTAAAGGACCAAAGACCAATCAGAAGACCCAAGACATCGAGCCAGCAGAGTGAAACAATCAAGAAACCCCAAACAACAACGAGCCAATCACCAGGACTTTAGTGGGTGGAAAATGGGTGGTCCAGGTCGGGGCTTTAGGGGTTAAAAGGGATCGCCCACAGGCTCCGGGTGTGCCTCTGGCTGTTGCTGTTCACAGCTAAGCATCCAGCGCTGTGCTTTGTTTTGTGTTAGGAAGGCTGCCGAAGTGGTTTCCAATCTTTAAATTAGCTGTTAATGGGTTGAGTGTTTTAAATAAATTCTAAAAAGACCGAGATTGTTGAGTATTTCTCACACTCTGGGCACCTTTTCCCCACTTCTATTTAACTTCTGCCCTGTTAATGTGATTATATAAAACCCCGAAAGATAATCTTTACGGAAATATTTGACAAGTGGCCAAAAAGCACCGCTGATACCCAGACCTGGAGAGGAAGGAACCCTATTAATGTGCTTGCCAGACTGCACAGAAAGCATCTCTTTGATGGGCACACATGACATGCTAAGGAGATTAAAACGAGAGATGAAAATAAATGACAGGGAGCAGAGAAAACGAAGTAGACGAGGCCTGGGTGTCTCAGGGGGTGTATAATGGGATAGAGAGATTTTCACCTCGAGGTCAGCAGCCTGAATCCAACGCAGGCTCACAGCAGCAGAGCTCTCACAGCCCCTCAGATGCCAGACTGGCACTAACTGATATGAAATAAGTTGTTAGCCAGGGTTTATCCCTGAAGAAATAATGGCCAGACCTCTTCATCAAGAAGCACGGCCTGTCTGCTGCATTTCCTTTGTTGCTTCCAAAAAAGCCTGGCTGTGCCAGCTACCCAAAGGGGTCTAGCCCACGTCCCTGCCACTGTATGAGATGGATGTGTCATTGCAAAGGGTGAGCACTAGCCAGGCAGTTTCTGAGAGATGAATCCAGAGCCAGTAACCACGTAGAACAGGGAGGGCATCCTTCCCATGCCAAAGCAAGGATGAAGCTTCCAAACACCACACAGGGGACGGCCACACACTACCAGAGCTGTCTGAAAAACAGAAATTCTCTTTTCTTGGGAGAAGAAGGTGAAAAAAAGTATGATTGGGAACTTTGTCACCTCCCAGTTAGGCACACAGAAGGTAATTTCTTTTGGTGCAGAAAGTCTGAATTATTTCACTTTAAATACTCAACTGCAGTTGAGTATTACATGTTGAAAAGCTGAGGTAACACATATTTGTTCTGACCTTTTCCACTCAATTGTCCTTACATTCACACAGGAAAGCAAGACTAAGTTCAGGTGTTTCTCACAATAACAATGTGCCATAGATTTCAGAAAAACATATTCAAACAAAAAATAACAATCTCANAAAAGCAGGAAGAGGTGTCAACCCTTGGTGTAAACCACTTTATTATTAGTTGCTCTTGAAGAAATATGTTGACAAATCAGCACCTAAATTGAGACCAAACAGCTTTTTATTTCTGCATAGTGTGTATTTTTTTTCAAAAAAGACAAATGATTTAGACAGGTTCTTTTCCCCAAACCAGTCTTTAATCCCATAATATGCCACAGCCTTTCTGCATGATACATAACACAAGTCATTTTAGGTGAAATCCCAGCCCTGCCAAGGTCAGGCCTGGGAATTCATCTGTGGATTTCAGCATGGCCTGGATTCCTCTCTAAATCCGTGCATTGTAAATCCCTGGCTGTGAAGAAAGGATAATGGTACCTTCTGTAATGGACAGGGAGCTGCTACATAGCAATTAAGAAAAACAAACAGACCAACACTAAACTATGCTTTTAGCTTATGTTGCCTGTATGGGCTGGGATTACTCATAACGTTATAGGGGAAAAAGGCACATCCTTGCCAAGCATAGCCCTTTCCAGGCTAGGTGCATTTCAGTGGTAGAATAATATCTATCTCCACACTGGTGAAGTGCCCCCACCTACTGCCAAGAGGGACAGAGAAGGCATTACTTTCACTGCAAATTTACTGGGTAGACATCCAGGAAGAGCAGTCCCACCAGCGTACCAGCACCTGGCAGGCAGGAGATGTTGCCACATTTTGGCCTAGAAGCAGCTGGGTGTGGTTGCATTTTGCCGGCTGCCCGGGTGGTTGCAACAAGGTGAACCCTGAAAGGTGTGAACCAATAATTAAAGCAGCCAGACAGGAAAGACAAATAATAAAGCATGGACCTAGAAGGATTATAGAATGAGCAAGTCCTTCTGGAGAGTTCAGCTGGGGGCTGCTTGCTGAGATGGTGGGGATTGAAGCTGAAGTAACCAGGGTACCCCTGGGGTGCTCGTCAGTGCCCAGCTATGCCAATGCAAGAGCAAAGCACCCTCTGGCCTGGGAAACCTTCCAAAGTGGAGTATTAATTATTGTGGTGAAGTGTAAAGCGGGTGGCATGGTCTCCTGTGAGTTTCACTCATGTACAGTTGTGGGGGCTGACTTAGACCAGCGTTTTAACAACCACCACTGTAAGTTGCAAGGTGACCAGATTTGTAGCTGTTTGGGTTTTGCTTTACTGGCACACCTAAGAACACAAGAGGGAAAGAAAATAAGGGATGGGGGGGGGTTTGTCATTTGCAAATTCTGTTATCCTACAATGGTTGTAGAAAAGATCTATGTTTATGTGACACAAATCAGAGAAAAAGTTGCATTGATGTTGAGGAGCTGTGGTGGGGTGTGCTCACGCATGTATATGCAGATGTGTGTATACGTACTTGACTCTACGTGTTTATACGTGCACACAGGACTGAGCTGTGGTGCTACTTCTCTCTCTGACTCAGAGAACCATTTAGGTTGGAAAAAAACCTTTCAGATTGTTGACTCCATCCATTAACTCAGCACTGCCATGTCCAAAAAATGCCACATGTACATGTCTCTTAAATACCTCCAGGGATGCTGACCCATCCACTTCCCTGGCCAGCCAGTTCCAGTGCTTGACCACCCTTATTTCTGAAGAAATTTTTCATAATATCCAATCTCAACCTCCCCTGGTACAACTTGAGGCCATTTCCTCATCCTGTCTCTTGATGCTTGGGAGGAGAGACCAACTCTTACCTCACAACACTGTCCTTTCAGGTCATTGTAGAGAGTGATAAGGTCCCCCCTGATCCTCCTTTTCTCCAAGCTAAACACCCCCAGCTCCCTCAACTGATCCTCATAAGGCTTGTGCTCCAGCCCCTCCACCAGCTCTGTTGCTCTTCTCTGCACACGCTCCAGCCCCTCAATGTCTTTCTTGTGGTGAGGGGCACAGAACTGAGTACAGCACTCAAGTTGTGGCCTCACCAGTGCTGATTACAGTGGGACAATCACTGCCCTGATCCTGCTGGCCACACTGTTCCTGATACAGGCCAGGATGCCATGGGCCTTCTTGGCCACCTGGGGACAGATTGGCTCATGTTAAGCCACTGTGGACCAACACCCCAGGGTCCTTTTCAACTGGGCAGCTTTCCAGCACCTCTTCCCCAATCTTGTAGCATTGAATGGGGTTGTTGTGTTCTTAGGGCAGGACCTGGCACTGAGCCTCTCTGAGCCTCATAGAACTAGCCTCAGCCCACTGATCCAGACTTAAATCTAATTTGTTCAGGTATTGTAAATCAGTTTTTACAGTTATTGTAAATCAGTCCAACATAAACTAAGTTTGTGTGCTGAAATTTTCCAATATTTCAGGAAGTAAGTGTACTGACGGTGACCTCGTAATGCCTGAGCCACCAAGAGCTGTGCGTGGGACTTGGCCTCTCTGTGGCCATGTAGAGGCAACAGCTACTTCTTGGAGAGACAGCAGGACCCCTGTGACAGAAAGCTTACATTAAACACTAGGATGTGCAAGTCTTACCTAAACCAGGTGGTCTAGCAGATGTAGTCAATTCCCATTGTTATGCCACTGGTGTTACCCATGATGGAAAATTATGCAAAACAGACCTCACTAAGCATTTCACTGGGTTTTGAAAAAGCTGTTTTATATGTCACAGCTGGGATATTTGTAAAATGCTCTGGGGTTTCCATGGAAAGTTCCTTTGCTCTTTTTAGTTCTTTATTCAAAGAGGCACCAAAAAGGACTCAAGTCATTTGTATAAAATAAATCAACAGGTAACAGAGTTTGATCATACAATGAAAAATGAAGTTGAAACCAGGCCCAATTTGTATCCATGTAAGCCTCCATGTGTCCAGCACAATTTTAGCAAGAGGGTAAAAGCCACTACTTGTTTTACTGAGGGATTTTTGAGGACCTTGCTGTAAGAGATTTTAATCAAGATTCAGTGTTTCTGAGTAGAGCATAACCCTACAAAAGCAAGGACAAGGATGGGACTGGTAGCTCTGTGCCTCCATCTAAGTTCACAGATCATAATCTCTCCCCACAACTGTAATGCTTGAATACCGTGGCTAGGGACTATCCCTGCACAAACTCTAGGTGACTCCTCTGGCTTAGCAACACTCTTGAGAAAAAGCTGGCTGGAGATTGACAACTCTGTTTCCCCTTAGGTTTCAAGGCCTCGAAGTTGGTTTTGCCCCTTCCTGGGAACAAAAATTAAATGGTTTCAATTTTTTTAATGGAAATGTAGTATCATCAGAACAGCTATTTGGGAGTCAAATTTTCATCTTCTCTGTCACAAAAGGAGAAGGTCAGGACAAAGAGAAAGGTTGTGAGAAACTGGGTTCTTGTGCTCCTGTGTCCAGAGCAACACTTCCCCATGTAATGCAGTAGGGATCCTGGTGTTCCACAGCCATCACTCAAAGCTCCAGGTTAGCAAGAAAGTTGCTCGTTGTCTTCGGTCTGTTTCTTTTCCTCCAGCCATTAAATGAGAAATTTAATCAAATCCAATTAATTGCAGGAACATTTCACTCAGCTGCATGTGTTTGGTGCTGCTTTGCTGTCAGCCCGCCCTGGATGATGAGATTATCCATGCTTATTAATATGATTCCATTTAACTCTGCTGCTGCTTGATATTCTGGGGCACAAAAATCGTGCAGCAAAGGCTGTTCCAAGATGAAAAAAAGCCTCTCTTCCATAATACTGTTTGTGTAGTCCAAGCTTTATTACTCTTCCTATGTGCATCTTAGGCCCCCTTTAGTGCAGGCCTAAACTCTTGCAGGAATGGAGCCAAAATGCACTGAATTCCTGTGCCATCCGTCGATGTTGCTGACACACAACATGTGCCAGGCTAATGCGAGCCCGTGCAGTCTCAGCTGCTGTTCTCCACATCCCTACTTGCCCCCCTGTTAAGACCCCATGGACTCAGACTCTCAACTCCTCTGGGCCTTTGCCAGTTAGGAACTGAATCTTCAGGTCATCACCACAGGGGTGGATTTTTCCTTATTTGTGTGGTAACTTCAGTCTGGTTGATTTCTCACCATTCATTATTCAGAGACAGAGAAAAAACACAATAATGTTTGCCTAGGAAATGAAACACTCTTGAAAACATAGTCACACGGATTAGGAAACAAAGACAAGCTTCAAAACGGTAAGCCTGGAGCCCAAACTTTCACATGTTGAGATCAGTTAGTGCTCCACTCCCACAACATCATTGTCACATGTGTCATCACGAGATGCCACATTAGTTGTGTGTCTCGAGCCAGTGTTGTGGTGCAAATTCTGGCTTTCCCTTCAGAGGCATCCGTCCTCAAACGGCACTAATGCAGCCCAGCTCCCGTTCAAGACATGGTATGAAAAGATGGCATCTGGCATGGGATTATTCTGCACTGTTTACGTGCCAATAAGTGACGTTCAAGCCATTTCCTGAGGATCTGGGACCAGCTGATGTCTCTTGCAGACTCCTAATTCCCCAGGGAAGAACTGTGAGAGTGCTTTTTGCCTTCTTTTTTTTGTCACATACTGCTCTTTATTGAGCTGGGAACAGGGCGTGGTTTGGCTGCCTCTAGCCCCTCAGAATTAATACCCATTAATGCCAGTAACTGCATTCCTGCAAACTGCATTCCTACAAACTCAATTTCATGTCTAATTTTAATAGAATCTGCTTCAGATACAGTAAAACCTTCAATTAGCCCAGTTACTTTTGGGAAGAAAATGGACAGTAAAGATGCTTGTAAAATCTGAAGAACAGCCCTGGTGGGAATAGAACTGGTAGGATTCTAGATTTAATAAAGGATTTCCCAGATCACTTCTTGTCTATATCTAATTAAGGAAGTATGGAAACATATCAATGCAATGGAAAGGAGAGAGGAGTTAAGGAGCTTGAGAGTCAAAAAATTCCCATGCCCCCAGCTTTCTGACTGGGAGAAAGTCACCTTTAATATCTCAGTCTTCCTATCTAGATAATAGAGGGTGTAACACAGGCTTATGTTTGCTAAACCCTGAGATTAGAAAGAAAGGGTAGTAAATATGGGCAATCCACTTTGACTTAAATTGAGCTTTTAAAAAACCATTTTAAATAACAATCTAATGCAGATTATACATCTATATATATACTTCATAACAGCTTTTAGAAATACATGTCATGGCCTTTATTTATGATTTAATTGTGCTGGTGTCACCGTGACGTGATTTCATTTGAATTATGACTCCAATGGGAAATCGGCATGTCACCTCAAAGTCAGGGGAAGTGTTCAGGGGACAGTATAAGAGAGACGCAATCTGGGAAGGAGATTTCAGAGCTGTGGTAATATTAATGTGATTTGATATAGTGACTGGAGCTAAGTGACACATTTTACTACCTGCACTGGTCAATAATGATCTGTAGAAGCCCAATTTTGAAATTTTCTTGGTTTTTTCTTGTCTTCTCATATGATGTGGCCTGACCTCCAGCTGTCTCATCCTTTATCCCATGAGAATCTCTAACCTAATTTTCAGTACCAGCACTTTTATTGTTCAGTTGATTAACCTCTTAGCTGATAAACTAAGGTTGCACAAAGTAAGTTAAGTAAGTACTTTCATGCATCTCTGATAAAGAGTAAAAGACAGGCAGAAAGAGGCAGAGCTGTCTACTGTTACTCAGTCAGCTAACAGCCAGTCAGATAGACAATGGAGATAAAATATCTTTTCTACTACATCAAGATATTCAATAAATGCAGAAATTTGTCTTCTTTCCATACACTGACAGGCACCCAAGAAAGACTTAATAAATAAATAAATTAGAGAGACCTTAAAGACATTAAATGGGCAAAAATTTTGGTAACACTTTATTGCCAGATATAGCTACTGTTATTCTCCTTCTTACTGCTGTTCTTTGCCTATAAATTCTATAAGAATCAAAACTTTTAGAAAAAGGGTTGGCCTAAAATATACTTAAAATGCCAAATGACTGGAAGTGAGCCCAGGTAAAGGAGTGTTTTCTTCATTTCTCCTTGAATTTCTCCTCAAGACAAAGGTTGGCAAAGTATGCAGCTCTGACACGCAATTTTTTTTTTTTTGTTCACAATTCCATTATTTGTTCTAGCAGTTGTAAAGTGTATTCTTTACAGTATCTCTGGGGACATATAAAAAACGTAAATCTACAGGTATTATAAATCTCGTTAGACTACTTCCTTGGAAGAGAAGTCTTTACATTCCTCACAATAGCTGTTCGGTAGGGCAGAAATAGAGACAGCAGAAAGGCTCTCTATCATGGGCTTGTGCTTTTTTCAGACCAATGGGAAAAGGAAATTCCAGCAATTTGGTCCACCACACTACAGCAATACCTCTTTTACAAGCCCAGATTTTTAGTCTAAGCTGTAATGCATTTGATAACAATCATTTGGTCTAAAAACTTCCAGCTCTTGCCATCATGCATTGCCAAAGCAACAGGAGTCATCCTGACATCACCCACAGCCTGGACTGCCCCACAGAAATAAGGAGCCCACTGCAGACACTGGTGAGTTCATTTTATAGACTTTCTTTAATTAACAGCACAAAGTAAACACGAGAATGTTCTTCAAGGCTTCTGCTACCTAAAGTGAGCTCTAGATATCACAAATCATTACTCACAAATGAAAGATGCAGCAGGAGAAAATGACAATCAGAGTGGACCTGAATTCTACCTGGGGGACCAGAGGCAGGCACGGAACTGGTAAACGCACTCTCCCCACAACTGTAATGCTTGAATACCGTGGCTAGGGACTATCCCTGCACAAACTCTAGGTGACTCCTCTGGCTTAGCAACACTCTTGAGAATAACTAGACAGAGCCAAATAAAGTTGTTGCTATCATCTTTCTGGATGTCCATCTGTTAGCAGAGATAATTGTTCCAATTGTCATTGGTTCTAACAACTTGATAAATCATTGCAAATACATTTCATATTTAGCATTAGTTTTATATTTGCAAATATCTTAGGAGGATGTTGTAATAAAGAAATCAACTGTTATAAAATGATACAGTATCTCAAAAATTGACCGAAGACTATGTTGACATCTTGGAATGACAATGTGTCTTAATAATATATAACATGCTGCTTATGCCTGTAATGTCCTGACATCTGCTAGTCATCTATTAAACATTTTCAACACCACCCATGTTTAAAAATCTGAGCTATATAAGACCACGGAAATGATAAGGAATAGAGAAAAAGGGATGAGGAAACTCACTGATTTAATTAAGATGTATTCTTAGTATCTCCAGAAATTTCTCACAGTAGTAAAGATATTAAAAGGAATACCAAGACTTGGAATTTGCTGGCTGTGCCACACCACCAAAAACAGAAAAGCTGGGAATAAAAGTTTTTTGTTACACAAAAATCCAGGAACCCAGTGGCATAATACTGGAAAGTTTGAATTAAATAGCACTGCTTAATCAGTCAGTTTTCTGTGCCTGCAGAAAACAGAAGACAAGTTACCACATCCAACTCAAATCTCTCCTACTGTAACATGAGAACATGATTAATAGGTTGGGTCAAAATATTTACATTTAGAAATATTAATTTGCTCCTTCCCAAGGGGTTCTTAAGCCTTTATGCATTGCTATTTTTATTTCTTTGATTCATGTCCTGGTAACTCTAAACAAGCATGCATTTGCACATTTACAGCCAGTCTAAACATCCATTAAAACCGCATATTGTGAAACCCTCTGTTTCCTTTTCCTATCCACCTTATCACTTGGATCCATGAGCTGGGGACACCTCTGACCTACTTGATGGTGAAGCATCTATTTCCAAGTCTGGAGCATTCAAGTACGAAGAATAACCCAGTACTTCTCTTATGTAGTATTTGTGCAAGCAGCTTCTTCCTGAGAAGGATGGCAGATGATTAGACTTGAAGACACACACTGCAGTTTTCAAGGAGCTAATGGAAAGAGAAGCAGTATGGAAAAAGGCAGGAAACATGTTCCCTTGGTGTGATTATCCTCCAGCCATGCTGGCTTTCTGGTGATCCCAAAATAAAATACCTGAGCTTGTTTCCCCATGATGACACTACTGAGCTTGTAGATTTCTCCAGGAGGGTGTCTGGATAGAGCTGCAAGCAAACCTCTGAGGGCGGCTACTGCAGAGAGATGCCAGCTGCAGATTGAACTGGGGTGATTTCAATGCATTCATCCATTCTCCATCAGTGTCTGCCCTCTTTGTAGTCAGCTAAAACCTGGCAACTCTGTGTGCCGACTCAGTGTCATCCAACGGACAAGAGCTGTCCTACCAGTGACCTATTTAGCTTCTGACAACACTCTAAGTGATGTCCTTGGGAAAGGGACCAAACCCAGAGGGCAGTAGTGTAAAATTTACTTAGAGATTTTTAATCCTCTCTTTCAAATTAAAAGTGGATTAAGTACTATCCTGGGCAGTTACTAATCTGATGGATATTAATTCTAAGAGTGTTCATAGAATTATCACAAAATAAGTGCAATTGTATAATATAAAATATAGCAGTTCCAAATCAAGTGGCATGTTATATATAAAATCACATCAAAACTGAGCTCTAAATATTTCTACAGCAGGGAATCCTGCCAGAGGCAACCTCCAGCTCACCTTTGTATCAGTTTATGAGATGTGTAGTGAGACTCTTCACTGAAAATTGTCACCAAGAGGCCCCAGAAAACCAGGTGCCTGAGTTCATGTCTGTGGGATCAAATCCTTCCCACCAATGCTGGAGTGACAGAGATGCACAACAAGCCCGAGAACACGACAAAATTATTTCTGTGTCAGGTTTGAGAGCTGGTTTCTATCTACTGCATGCTTAAACTTTGCACATGGTGATTTTATTTTTTATTCAAGCCATAAACTATCTGTTACTAATGGAGAAAATTATGTTAATGCATCAAGCCAGCTCTTTTGCTGTATCCCCAAATAGTCATCTGAGATTTACATGAACCTCATCACATGCTTATTTTATCTTCTGTTTTTGGTAATTGCTCCAAGTAGGGCTACTTTGGAAAACAGCAGCCTCTTCCTACAGACTCCACTTTCCAGGACAGTGAAACGAACAGTCTGCAGTTTCCAGGTTTTCCACAACAATGGTGTGGCCAGGCATGCTGACAGGATTTGGGGGCAGCAGTGAGCACCACACCTTGACAAAAGATGCACATCCAGGCCTCTTGGCTGAAGGCATGCAAAGTCGTCTTTTTTTTTTCTCCCTCCTCAGGCAGAGTGGCAGGATGATGGAAAGGCACAACGGCCCTGCTCTGCATCACATGTCACTCACTGAGCTGGGGACAATGTGCAGTGAAGTCTCTCAAAACTGCCTTTCCCCTCCAATTGCTTCCTTCCCTCCGACTTCCGAGTCTACCCCAAGCCCTCTTGGAAGTCTACAATATCAAACACAAGGGAATGCCATGCCTACACCCACCTCCCTAGCTCCTAGAGGTGACCTAAAAAGGAATAATAACTTGCATGTGCATGATCCTTGTGCATCTTTATAAGGCATAAAGATGCATGAAAGGATTTGTTCCTGATCTGCTACGTTGTTAAGATTCAATGAATATATTTAGAATCTGTGCCTTTTGAGCTGTGTGAGGGNGACCTAAAAAGGAATGCACACTTGCATGTGCATGATCCTTGTGCATCTTTATAAGGCATAAAGATGCATGAAAGGATTTGTTCCTGATCTGCTACGTTGTTAAGATTCAATGAATATATTTAGAACCTGTGCCTTCTGAGCTGTGTGAGGGCACTTTAGTTTGTTGTTTTTGGGTTTTTTTTTTTGTTGGAGGATTAGTGGGGTTAATGATACTGCAAATGCAGTTAACTCTCTACTGTCAGAGGACACGATGGCTTGCAAGGGGCCCTGTGAAAACATCTACTCAATTTATCACTAGAGCTGTACGATTGATGATGTTATTGGAGGTTTTCAATTACCTGGGATATCCCTCCACCTTGTCAGACCAGGAAACCGACTGAAATGAGGATACAAAATGCAAAAGCAGTTCTACACAAACTGTTCCAAGTTTTGGGGACTGCTTTTGAGCTAGAGCACATGTTGGAAGGTCGTGCCCCTGAGACACGGCAGCAGGGAGGAAGAGGAGCAGCTTCACCTGCCCTGCTGCACATGCCACCGATGGATTGAAGAGGTACTAAAAAGGAACTGAGGGGAAACAAGACACATGACCTAGTCTGACACAAACCTGTGGACCTGGCTGTGCTGCCCAGGGTAAAAGTGGTGCAGCAAATGGTTGATCTCACTGATGTGAGGTGGTGTGTAAGGTCTTCAAGCAAAAAGGCCTCTGGGACTGTAGGGTGTTAATAGCCCACTTAGAAATAGCAGTAGAGATTGGGTTAACTATGAAAATACTTAAAGCTGTCTCCACCTTGCAAAAATGTAGTCCTTATTTTTATGACAAAAGACTTTCTTAGCTGCAAGTGTCAGCAATGTGTTCCTCACTCCAGGTATTTATCTATAATTGTATAATTACAGTATAATATGTATAATTAAGTGTGAAGCAGAGTATAACACTGCTGAAATGCAATCTAAATTAATTCTGTGTTCATAATGTATAGACACAAGAGAGTATATTCATTACTTCTCCATTTTTAAAGCATATTTTGTCATTTTTCTGCAACAATTTCTTACTTCTCTGGTTCTCTGCCTGAAAAGTAGCATCTAACTAGCCATTTATAAATGTTTTCTATCTATAGTGTTATAACCCTTCTCCATCTCCATGAAGCATATAGTATATATTTCCCACTTGGTAGGAAAACAGATGAGCAACACTTTTCCGTCTGCAGCTGTTGATTATGCAGAGGGGAGGCTGCTACAATTTTCCCTAAGGGAGCTTAGCAAGGTTTCTTTTAATTTCTTTTTGTTTGAGGCCTGCCTTTTCAGCCAGCAATTCACTCAGCACCTTGACCATGAGTCCCTTGTAAACTGGCATTTGCTCAGCCTGTTTTTGGGCACAGTACTTAATACTTTCTTAGGACATTTCTAATTACTGCATGAGGGGCACCGTGTGGCAGGATTGTAGTTTATTATACTGGGGTGGGCCAAGTTGTAACAACATTTTGGGTCAGGCCAGGGTCTCAAGAGATCATTAAAATCTGAAGTAGGCCACTTGACAGTAAATACCAGCACAGAACTGGATTTGATTCCTTTAGTTCTGAAAGAAAAGAAAGCCAACTCATTAGCTAGCTGCCCGGGCTGATTTCACACAGCATTATTACTTTCTTCTTTTATCTGGCACAATGATGTGTTTGGATATTTACTAGTTGTTAGAAAAGACCAAGGAAAGAAACCTTCACGTGCTGGTGGAAATCATACTCTGGCTAGCGGTAAAGCTTTTTTTTTTTTTTTTTAATTTCATGTTTTTAACAAAAACGACCAAAAAAGATAAGGAAGTAAAACAAGGCGGGGAGGGGGAGGGAGGTGGGGAGAAGATGATCTGCTGCATGAAAGATAAGGACTGATGAACTAGCTTCCATAAAAACAGAATCTTTAAACCTTTGCCCAAATTTGTATCAAATTTGCTGAGATCAGCTCTTTTTTTGCTTTTCCTTTCCACACAGCTCCTCTGAATTACAGGAGATAGTAGTAGGCATGGATTTACAGCAGCTCCAAAGACATTAAGTAAAACACCTTGGAGCCCATCACTGTTGCTTCTGTGCTTCTCTAATGTCACTGGGTTAAAACCCAAGGCAACTAAAAACTGTAACTCTGCTCAGTACAAAGAGACTGGTCTAGAGGTATGTGGAGAAATACAGCTTATGTTCATTAATGTATTCATATTTTCTAACTTATTTCTGTAAGTTTCTAAACAAAAGCAGTACTGCCATACAAGTATGTACAAATATGTATTTGAAGACTATTCTACCAGAAGGCAGCTGAAATGGGCTTAAGTTAACAAAACAACTTTGCTTTATCCCCTACCCACATCTGAAAGCTCTAAACTGTAAACTAAATAAATGGAGAGAGAGACAGAAAGGACTGGACTGAGCCATGAGGTTTGCATCTAGATATGAATTCTCTCCAAGCTGCTGAAAGCAAATCAAGAATGGATTTTTTAAAATTCAATTTAGAGAAATAAGGCTAGGAAGTCATGCCAGAGTCATATACTGGAAAACTACTTACTTAAAATAAAAGTGCCCCTTTCAATACAGCTTGGTTGGTATTAATGTAAGTAATTCATCCTTCCCTCCTCAGTCTTCCCTTTCCTCACAGGCATTTCTCCATTTTCTTTTGATCTGTGCCTTCACCTCCTGGCTATGATAGTCATGTTACAGTGTATTCCTTGGCAGCTGCTTCTCCCATGGATGATTTCTACCACTTGGCGAGCCTGTGGCCACCCCTCGTCTCCTGATGTCAGCTCTATGGGAAAAGGACCACCTTCATCACTGTGGCAACACGTGACTTCACAACAGTGACTTCACTGATGGGTAGGCTCAGTGAACACAAACGATAGTCCAGTGATAAATCATTAATGTCACAGGAGATTGCTCCATTGGGATGACCCAACAGAACACCTCATCACTACCACACAGGGAAGCCTGTCCCCCTCTCTCACTCCTCTTCATCCCTTCTCCCACTGCTTGGCTGGTGCCTCCAGCACCTGTTTTGCCTGCATTTTAACTGAGAAGTGGAATGGGAGCAAGTGGCTGGCGGCTGGTGGGAGGGGAGAGGAGGAGAAGAGGGAGCAAACTGACAGCTGGCAGTACTGACCCATGAGACGCTTGGAACAGCAATCCTGCTCAGGAAAATAGACACTGGGAAATCAGAAAGACTATTTTTTTTTTTTTCTCAGAGGCCTAAAATTAAAGGTTCTGGAAACACACAAAGCTACGCATAAGTGAGAAACCAAGTCAATGGAACAAAGCCAATTTAAAATAACTAAGCAGGTTTGGTCCCTAAAGCTCATGAGTTATTGGCATGAAGCCTCTCCCCCCATCCTTTTGATTTTCCTAAAGATCACTTCCACTGCCTTGTTCTGCACCACTTTTGCACTGGTACACTCCAAAGGTCCCCTTGCAGAGCAAGACCTGACAGACACTGAAGCCAAGGAACATTCTTTTTGCACTCATGGTTTATATTCCGAGTGGGGCAGCGGGCTCTTTCAGTGCCAAGAAGGGAGTATCAAATTAATCCAGGAATATACTGAAGTTTTTGGCACATCTACTGCAAACCCATCTGGGCTCAGTCCTACATCAGAGAACTGCCTGCTTTGCCTGTCCACAAGTGATTTAGACACTGCGTATCACCCTGTTACGGCTGACAAAGTAACCAACCTTTCCCAAACCTGCAAAGAGTTAACCTTGGCTTGCAGCAGAAGAAGGGGGAGAAAGGAAAAGACAGCTCATAGGGTGGAATTAAACCCCTGTGCTATTAAAACTGGTAAGGTCAGTATCACTGCTCGTTGAGCTCATAACAAGCCCAAGATTTTTCCAAGCGTTTTCCATGACCTTGTCTAATCCAAGCAAGGTGCTCCCGTAGTTGGTAACACTTGTGTAGAAAGAGACTGGGAATGAAAAGGAGGAGAGGGAGGGAGGAGAGGGAGTAAGAGCTTGAGCCTCACCCTGAAAAGGATTACAGCACGTGCAGTTTTATTTCATGGTCTGCCAAATGCCCCTTGCTGTGTCTCTGAATGGAAAATTGGATGGAAGAGTGAGCTGGAATTTACAGAGCCTTTGAAAAGCAACTGGTGTCAGCATGTGCTCCAAATATGCCAAGTACTTTTTTCTATAGAGAGAAGGCCTCTTTTGGGTTTTATGGGGCACATGACAGTAGGCAGAAGACAACAAACATTGCCCTGCTGTGACCCCAGCAGAGAGAGAAATCTTCCCACATCTCCCCACCTACGAGGCCAACAGAAGGAAATATGATCGCAGCTATTTTTGTTCAGTGTGCATCTCGTGGCAGTGTTGTAGCCAACATCCGCTAAATACAGCTTCAAAAATGCACCTTTGCTGGACGAGACAGGAAGGTGGTGTGGCTTGCTGGGTTCTTACTGGGTGCTTGGCTCCTCTGAGGCAACGGGTTTGCGGTGTGTCCCCATTCCTTTCCTATAAGTGTGAGGGATAGAATTTTTTGTTTGTTTCTCAAGGTGAAAGGTCTCACAACCCTCCACCTGGGGTTTCCAGTACCAGCTCTGAGAGGTGAGGGCTGGCAGCAAGACCATCGCATCAGTTGTATGGACATCCCGTGCAGCATGGCCATGACCTTAGCTGGGCTGCATGGGTGTAAAGCGTCTTTGTGGGTTTAGATGAGCTTTCAGCCAAAGAAGGCCTTGCGCAGGGTAGTGCAGAACAGCATAAATACCCAGTGGTTCCTACTGGAATGCAGCCCCCAATTTAACAAAGCACTGCGACCTGCAAGAGGAGGTGAGATCTGGGGTGGCTGCTGGGCAGTAGAGGAATTCTGTTGGAGTGATACCCATGTGTTTACAGGGAGGTTATTTGTTATTATTCCTTTTTCTTGTGAGCTTTGTTTATTGTTTTTGGAATGGGATAAGGAGAAGAAAATTTGGACTTAAAAATAACTTGTGCGGTCTGATGTACAAAGATAATATACATAAGAGCCTAAGATTAGGGAACACGCCAATATATATTTAATTTTGTATTATTTTTAGATGCATAAGAAGTATGGAGAGCTTGCTTCTCCAGCAGGGGAGTAACTGTGCTCAGGAGTGTTCTATCCAACTTCAGTAAAAATAAAGTGATGTTCATGAGGACCCTTTGCACAAGACTTGGAACACTCACTTTTTGCTTGAAGGAGAAACAAGCATAGGCTTACACTACTTGGCTTAGCAAAAAACAGACTGTTTTGGGTCAACTGTAAAAATGGGAGGTATTTACTGAAAGATTCAAATGACTGAAAGTAATGCCGTGTAGTATAAGCTGCAAGGCCACTTTCATTCTAGCATTGGGCAGGTCTGTGTCAGCAACCTGTCCTTGTGAGAGATCCTGCTCTGTAACCATCTGATGGGAAAACCACCACATGCACAGATAGGAAAATGCCACATTGTTGGGGTTTAGGTTCCCAAAATCATCATCAGGAAGAGGGGGGGAACCCTTTTCAAAATACCAGGGACTTGCCATATTTTTCCTGCTGAAAACTGTTTATAAATAAGTCATTCTTTTCTACTCACATTCAGACTTAAAAATATTAGCTTTGCTGAGAAACAGTGATAGGGAGTATGTTCAATAGAGTAGCTATGTTGTTATAATTGGAAACAAATACTGGTGAAAATGGATCTAAAGAGGCTTGTGTTTCATTTGGCAAAACTTCGACTTTGAGGAAACGAGATATTGCAGTACTTTGCAAGAGGCCAGACTAGAGTTAAAGTGTGAAAGGGTGCAGTGGGAGAGTAGAGATGCCTGACGGTGGTCTTCACACATTCCATACTAACATTTTCCTTGTCTGACTCCTTCCATATTTAAAATACAGTTTCAGCTATTAAACGTGATCGTGACAAAACACAATTGATACTCTCATGCCATTCAAAATATGAACCATGAAGGGACAAAATTTCAATCAAAAGTTAATGATGATGATGACAGAAAGACTTGACAGGTAAATGTGCAACAGCATCTTACAAGGGCTTTACTGTCCAGTCTCCCAGGCACTGTCAGCATGCTTTCAATGTGAAGTTTATCTACATAGTGAGCGCTTGCTATGATCAAGGTTTAGGAAACTGCTCGGTGTGCTCTCTTCATCAGTAACACATCTTACAGCACATCTTCAATTTAACTCAGTTTCATATGGGCATGGATGTTACACAGGTAGCATATTGTATACGTGGCTATGCAAATAAACATGTATATCATATTAATTTTTTATCTATTTCTCCGGCTTTTTTATGTGGAGCTGGACACCAGTAAAACATCAATCTGGGCTTGAAAAGAAAAAAACATGTTTTTGTTACAGCTATGTCCTTTTTCTCCACCTTAATGTAGCCTTGAAACTTTCAGATCTAAAGAAAAAAAACCCAAAATCGAGTGTGTTTTAGTATCTGGCTACCAGCAGCCCACATGCATTCAGGTTATGAGCTTCTCAGAGACCACTAAAAGACAGCTCTCCAGTTATTTCTAGCAATCTTAATGAGGGCCAGGTGCCAGGTTTGCACTTTGGATGTGTCCAGAATGCCCCCACGATGGCACAGCCATGTAGAGCACTTTCAGTGCAGACACTCACAGTGTCCCCTTTGTGACTTTCTCTCCATGACAAACCCTGGTCTAGATAGGACTGGGCTAGAAATTCCCATCTCACCACTCCAGCGAGCCAGCATTTATGATCACCTAGGATGTAATGCTAGCTTGAGACCTCTGAATAAATGAATTGGCACGGCTAAAGCTCTGCTGAGAGCTTTCTATGCTCCGGTCAGGCTCTGTCAGCTTCTGGGAAAAAAAAGCTTGCTTTCCAGAAAAGTCTTCGTTTGTCAGCAGGTAATAAAGTCTAAGTCGTAAACCACACCATGCAGGGCTTAGGGTGGAGGATGCTCAGTGGGGTGTCAGAGAATTGCCTGCCTGCTAGTGTCCCTCCTGCCAGGCTTTTTGCTGATCCTGCTCGAATTTGGTAAGGGAATAGGAGGGGGAGAGAGGAAGGGAGAAAACATTTCTCCTCCGTGGCAGGCAGGACACTGTGAAGTCATGCTGCCTGTATAGGAAACCCAGCTTGAGTAACCAAAACAAAACCACAACCAGGCTCAATTTTCCTCATTTAAAGGGGCTCAACTTCTTCTGTAACAAGAACTAGATCTTCTTGTAAAACGCAGGCATGGGTAGCTTTTCTTTCTGCTGATGGATCCAGTTCTTGTGTTGGTCAGGGAACTGCTGCTCTGCCTTGTTGCACCACTCCTACATTGAATAAATGCATAGCCCAGGCTGGGCCTGTTGCTTCCGCCTGTTGTTTCAGCATCCCGAGGGGACTATTCCAGATGCATGGCCTCAGCAAAGAGATGAAAGCTTGACTGATAGGGTTTAACAAGTGAGAGCCCAAATTCTCCCCCCTTCTCTCCCCTGCCTCATTTCTTTCTTTCTGGAGGCTTCCAGCAAGAAGGGATTATTGGAGTAGGATTTTGGGAGGCACCTGACATGCAATAACTTTTATAACACAAGCCCGGTGCCCGGGCTCCACCAACACTGCCAAATAAAAGTAAACCATGCACCCCAATAAATGGTTTGATCTTTATGAGTTTTCAGAGCCGTTCCCCATAAATCCAAGGGCTCTCTGGGACTAAGGGAGAGCTTGATTGCATGGGGTGAGAAGTCAGCTGGAGCCAGAGGACACTCAGCACCTTGCAGGGTCAGACCCTTCCTATGCCAGGCGCAGCAGAGCCAGGTGCTTTGCCAGTGACCCTGGTGGTGCTGCCATCTCACCCACGACGTCCATCACAGATGGGGGTAGAGGCCCAGATGGCCACAGCAGTGCTAGGTTGTATCTGGAAATAAGCCAGATCCCAGGGTTCATTATCCTTTGCAAATTGTAGGGTGGGGGTGAGGGAAAAAGAAAAAAGAACGGGAACCTTGACCACTTTTAACAGCAGCAAGGCAGTATTTAATTTTCAATCGAGTACCTAAAACAGACTTCAAAGGGCATTTAAGCTGACGGTTTTATTTTCTCATGGAGTAGGAGGAAAGATGAATAAGCAAAGAGTCAGATCTTTCTCAAAATAATTGCAGCCTTGACATATCTAAATTAGTTTGTAAAAGAAAATTCAGGGGCAGTTGATCTTATTAATTAGAGATGCACCAGGACTGTAATACCCAGTTACTCAAAGGCAGCCTGGAGCTACTAAAATAAAATAAAACAAATCTTCCTTCTTCTCCAGTGAATTCAGAACATACTCCCCTCCCTCTCCTCTTTCCCCATTTTAAGTAAAAGTCATAACAAATACCTTCAGTTTGGAGGGGGAAGGGAAGAAATGTCTATTAAAAACATGTCATGAGTTCCTCCTCACATCTCACATGTTTCATTGTGTTTATGATGGATCGCACTGTTGTACATGTAATAGGTTTTGTTACAAATGACTGAGAAAACAAATATCTTCGCATTTAAAAAGGCATTACTTAAACACTATTAAAATCCTTTGATGTTGTGGAGGTTTTTTTCCAAAGGAAAATAAGTAGTTTTTTTTCTGACTGGGCTTGCAGTTGCTCCTTCTCCACTACAATAATTTTTCCTTTTGGTACTGAGCCACCTCTGTGGAGAGCACTCCATGGGCTCAGGAAAGGAACCTCTGCCTTGGGAAACTCAGAGCCCAAATAGGTGGGAGAAGAAACCCAAAAAGAAAAACACAGGGCTGAGCCTCAGGTCACACAGAACATTGTTGCCTGGCATTGCCCACATACCTGCCTGTGGCAGAGTTTTATATTTATGTGGTAGAGAGGCACAAGGACAGCTCTGCTCGAAAGAGCTGCACCAGGTTTGAGCTAACCTGGGACTGCAGGACCCCAGAGCTGTGGCACCAGCATGGGGTCGAAAAGGATGTGGCATAACTTCAAAGCATCTCTGACACATGTCCCCAGAGTTTTGAAGGGCATTCTCTTCTCCTTTTTGTGTTTGAAACTTGTATTCAGAGAAAAACATGCTCCGTCTCCCCCAGAGTGAAAATCTTCAGAGAAGTAACAGGGCTAGAATAGAAAATAAACTTGCTCGTCCTTTCCTGCCTTGATTCATGACAGATGGGTGGTAATCGGTAGATGAATAAAACCGTCTGTAGTCTTGTTTGGGCTCAGACAGCCATGCAATCCTTCTTGCTTATGGAGCTCCAGGAGAAGACACTAGGAATGGAGAAGCCCTGTCTCTTACTTTTCACAAAAGTGAGACAACTGGCAGTAAAATTTCCTCTTCCCAGGCTGCCTGTGTCAGGGTGATCAAGCTGAAAAAGAGAGGGTGAAGAACAGCTCCTTTTAAAACAGAGATGTCCATTTGAGAGGGGGATGCTTTGCACGGCTGTGCAGGAAATAAACTGACTGGAATGGGGAAGAGTCAGCAGCATGGTGAGCTCATGCAGCTCATTTGCTAAAATATTTAGGATTAGAAGTGTAGTTAAAATTATCATTTCTAGTGTAGAGGGCAGGAAATATCTTTGCTTTTTTCATCTCTTTCTTCTGTAATTGGATTACAGCTCATTTTTTTCCTTCATTAGCTGAAAGTCTTCCAAACTATTCTGATTTGCAGCAGCCGGGAACCACAGGCCTGGCCCTGAATGAAGTAAGAACAGGTGTTTGTGACTAGAGGGGAATATCCCACGTCCTGCCCCAAGGCCTCTCTGTTACTCTGGAAGCATTATCCCAGGGGGCAGGTGGAATTTTTGGGATCCCCTTAGGAAAAGAGTGCACTACATTTCCCAGCTGACACAGCATCTTTAGTGAATTTTGAACAAAATATTTGCTTAAATATTGCTTAATGCTTATTAAGGCTACAGGAGATGAGAAGGCATCCCTGTGATAAATCACCCAGAAGACAGCAACAACAGAGAACTTGCTGGAGGTGAGGGCAAAATTAAGTGGCCAACTGACCACCCCATGAAGAAAAAAGCTGTTTTATCTTATGAACCTGAGGCAATGCTTTCACAGCAACTGAGAAAGTTCTATGAAACCCAGCATGGATTTCTCCCTTGGAGCAGGAGTCAAAAGACAGAGCAAAGCCGGCCAGGCTGCAAGGGACGGTGCTCCTGCTTGTATGCTACTAGTGCATATTGATGTGACCACAATAAAAGAGAGCTTACCTGTTAAGAACCTGACGTAATCCCCAACAAAAGCTAACTATTACAGATGATTTTTGAGTTTTGGGTAGTAAACAAGGCATAAACTAGACTAACAGAAATGCACTCACTAGTACAGAGAACATGAAGAAAGCAGTCCCCAAGCTGTTGAGATGCTGAAGGAGCTGCAGTTGTCCTGTTCAGCTGGACCCTGGCTCACTGGCACCCCAACACTCTGTCAGGAGCTGCCTGCAATGAACAAGAACAAATGGCTTCTAGCACTTGTGGCTGGAATCATTCTTTTTCACAAGAATATCAGTAATCTTTAAATTTCTAATCCTCATTCTTGGAGAGTTAAACTTGACTTAGAAATCTGAAAAGCTTAAAGTACAGTTGCATTTTTTTTTAAAATAGCAGAAATCAAACTCAAACCCTGCCTGATTTTTATTTTCTAAACATATATTTATTAATTTTAATCAAATACATGGGTTTGCAAGGAGGCTTTTTAACATGGTTTTTGAAAATGCTGATGTGAGTTAATTGATCTTGAGAGGTTATTAAACAGGTGCAGAGAGTGACTGTTGCTGGAGCATACTTTCACGATGACTGATACTGTGTCTGTCCAGCTGTGAAAATGAAGGGATGTACACACATATATGTACATATATATAAATAAATATTTATAGATGTAAAAATAAACCTAATGGTTACATGGATTGCAATTGTCAGAGATGGTGGGAATACCAAAGCTATTAAAAGCACAGAGTTTTTAAGCATTTTGTCCGATGTTGAACACTGTTGGACACGCATAAAAGCTGTTCACTCCTAATGGAAAGCCCAGGCAAGTTTCACAGAGGCAGCAAAACAAAAGGCAAACCTTTCTGCACAGCCATACTGTTTTTCTTGGATTTAGTTCAAATGCAAAATGAAAACAAGTTCTCATGCCCAGGAAGCTGCAGCAAACATTGTATGTCAGCTCTTGAGTCCATCCCTGTGTATTTTCAGTGGAAACTCAGCACCTGCTTGAGCCTCTCTTCAAAAGTTTTTTTGCAATAGTTTTGTGGATCCTTCAGGGGTAGAAACCCCAAGACTAAAGAAGGACAAAAGGATGTTAAAAAGGAACTGCAAACTTCATCTTACTCACATAATGCTTTACCACAAAAGGAAAAACATGCAAACCCCACACACTCACCTTGACTGTAGTATATAACTGTAGTTTGTGGGGCAAAGAACAAAATCAGCTTGTGAAAGTTGCTCCAGAAGAAGTTGCCTCAGAGAACAAACTGAAGGATAAAAAGGTGATTGCTATTTTTCATAAAGAGGCACTGAGTAACTGTGCCTCTCATAATGTGCTCAGATTTTTCAGAGGCTCACCGCTTCATACTGGAGGTGGGCCACCATGGTGAGTGTACCCTGTGCCCCGTGCCCCTTGGCAGCTGCCCCAGCAGCAGCGGTGGTGACTGGCCCAGAACCACCTGGGCAGCGATTTGAGACTCTCACCCATTGCGCAGTGAGAGCAAGCCAGCACCCACTAACACACCTTCTCAGTTACTCGAGTTGGTTCTCATCCTTTTGCCTCTGAAAGTCAGACATATCTCACTATCCCAGGAGAATCCTGCTTGCGTCCTATCTCAGCCAGGGCAATGGACAATGATGCCACCCTTGGGCTGCTTAGACTGAGCCTCCTGTGCAGCGAGGCTTGGGCATATGAGCGACCTTCACCACCTGGGGGAGGACCAGGGCTCCCTCCCCTTTCCCGTTCACCATCAGGATGCAGCTATAGCCCAGCAAGCTGCTCAGGAGCTGGAAATAAACGTGCTGCCTAAAGTTTGGGGCTGAGGGATGCCCTCCACAAACTGAAGGGGATCTAGCAAGTCTCTCTGGCAATGGATGTGGTTGCCATGGTAACTTCGGGACTGCACACATCAACAGATTTTAACATCTTGGCAGTTTGGGAAGTGACTGTTTAGGCATTCCAATTAGGCCGGATATTTACACGTTTAAAATAAAAATTAAAAAAAAAAAAACAAAACCAAGAGGATCTATGTGAGAGAGCCTAAGCAATGCCAAATTAGAAAACAAGCCCTAAATATAGCTTCAACAGAGGCACATTTGAAAAACAATGTCTAAACACAAGGAGGAAAGAGGAGCAAAGGAGGAAAACGAAACTCCCATTGAAAACAAACAAGCCACCGTCGATGGCTTGGCAGCAGGTGACACCGCTCTGCCCTGTCCCCTGCCTCGGGTCCAGATCTGACCCCTGTTCAGCAGAGAGCCACAGCCAGGGCCATTTTCAGTGCACCACAAGCATCAAGATAGACTGTAGATACAGGAGTGGTTGGGAAGAGGATGTGGGTTGTGACATTGGAGCTGGAGGCATTAAATATGGGGTTCTTCGCCTGGGATGGCAGCGAGAAGCCCCCAGTCCGAATCTTCAGCTAAAATCAGCTGTGAACCATACAATGCTGACTTTTAAATCACTCTGAATTGTCAGGCTTAACTACTCCTGGAGGCATATAAAAAGCAGTTCACACCTCTCAAACCTTTTGTTTCACATAATCATGTTTACACCTAATTCAGGTTTCCAAGGTGTTTATTTACAACAGGCTAAAGATAGAGATGTGGAGACAGACCCACAAAATATAAAGTGATACTAATTAAAAAGGACCCTTGCAAGCTTTGATCCCAGAGCACCATCATGTTTTGAAAGCTTGCAAGCTCCATGCCTGCAGAGTATGACAGCGTTCCTGCTGCAATTAGAGGGATGACTGTGCACACTGTTGCTGAGGAAGAGGAAACTGCCTCCAAATCAAGGAAATCTGAAGTAATTGAATCACACAGTGTTAGCATTTCCACACAGACAGGGGAGAGGAAAGATCCATGGCCACAGACATCAGCTTCAAATTTGTGACTGCTTTTCTCCCAGCCTTATCCATATGTGACTCCTCATTTCAGCAGAGCCTCCTCTCATCCTAACGCACAGGCAGTTCCCACTAATCTGCCATGTGCTTTTCCCTAGACATTATCTCCCTTCTCTCCCACCACTGCAAATTCACAGTATCTATTTGTGCCTTTTCCCCCCATTTGTCTTAAGATCTAACACCCCCATCCCATGGCCAGTTACTACTTCTGGCCACTGCTCATACTCTTGCATTGCCCCCTCCCTCCAAACTCCCTTCTAGGTGGCTGTGGCACATCCCTCTCCCAAATCCTCCCATATCCCCTCCCATCTCTTAATGTCAGTGATCTTTCCATCTAGGTCACTCCTCTACCCAACTCGACTGGATGCTGCACAATGCCAGTTGGTCCTTCATCTCACTCCTTGACACATCTCTCCAACCCTCCCTTCCTCTTGCCATTCACTATCTCAGTCCAGCCTTCTTGGAGGTGAAAACAGAGCAGCTTTTCAGCCATCTGACCTTCCCTTCTGCCTCCTCTTCTGTAACCTCTTGTGTTCCAAAACACAGGAGAGTTTAATCTCTCTTCTGGCCCCTCCTTCCATCTCATCTATCCTCTTCTCAGTTTCCTGGCTCTTTTCTCTCCCTGCACAAAGACATACAGTAACCCCACCATACAATGGACTTTCACTCTTCCCTGCTCCTCAAAACACATTCATCTATATCCAGCCAACCACTACCTGGAACTGTTTTCTTCTAACTGTGTCTTGGATGCTCTCCTGCCTTGCACTCAACAGAAACCTTTTCACAGCATTTCTAACTACCTCATTTTGGCCAAAGGTTTGGTTGCTGCTTCATCTTGAGCTTCCTTGCCTTATAAGCCATCCACAAATCACATGACTGAGGGCAGTTCACAGGTCAGTATCTCTCGTCTCAGTCTGCCAACCTCACAGCTGCACCCACCTTGCCTCTACACCTCTTCATCTACCATTTCAAAGTCAACTGAGTTTTAAAAAGTACAGTTCCTTAATCCTTTTGATAGTCTCTTCTGGTTTGCTCTAATTATTGCCATGTTAGCCTCTGCTCAGTCTTCTCTGCTGCTGTCTGTGCATTCTGTTCTGCATATGTCACTCTTCATATTCTTGCTTCTTGCTTGTGGCCAAGTCATGTACTTTGTCTTTCCGTGGTAGCTCTGTGTCATGCCATGCTGCTAAAATTCTCATTCCCCTGTACTTGCATCACTGCAACACCCTTTTAATATCTTCCTCATTCTTACTGACTCAGGATGTTCCTAGAGAGACAAGGATCCTTGCCCATTACTTTGATCCCATACCTTCTTCCTCCACTGTTTTCCATTTCCCAGTTGCACTGAACGTGTCCTGTCTGTCTTAAATGTTCAGGCTGACCACCCTCATACTAATGTCTCATGCTCAGTATAAAAACACAGCAAATTGTCAAATCAGCACTTATTCCAGGATTTCCTTCTCCAGCCAAAAAGTGTTTGCACTGACACATCATTAGCCCTCTTTTAGTCTTCTAAACTCTTCTTTATCACGGTACTTATAGAGAACATGGTAATTGTTAGACTATGGTTGAGATCGGCAGCAAATCCTGCTGACTGATACCATGCAGTGGTTTGTGTGGGCTCCACCATCTGTATCTGCCTTGCCTTGCACACAGAGCATCAGCTTCTCAGGGCAGTGGCAATCGTTTGACTTGAGGCAGACTGACCTTAGCTACCTATGGTTTTCACCTCTAGGAATTTATGCTGCAGCAGCTCTCTCTCAAATTTACCACCTTCATATAAAAGCACAAGACCTGCTCTTAATACTAGTATAATCTGTCTAACATGCATGAAAGTAAATTAATTAGATTTTTAAAGAAAAGAGGATGTAAAATCAAAATAGTCACTATTTTTATCAAATATCTATAAACAGA
>VYZQ01052656.1:0-96597 GCA_013400655.1 Mystacornis crossleyi | reverse complement strand
AAATACAGATCAATAAACATCCTATAAATGGTGACATACCTTTTAGCAGGGAATCTATATTTATGCTAATCTGAAAGGGCTCAGCAAGGATGCTTTCATATTCATTGCTTCTTTTAAAGGGTACATTTTATAATACCCCTTTATAAAAAGGAAAGCAAAGATCCCAATGGGGGTAAAGTCCTTGCCCTGTACTCATGTCACAGAAAGCTGTTACCTACTGCTGCTCCAGTGCTTCAGAGTTACACAATATTTAGAAATGTCACCTGCAGTTACCAAAACCTGCTGAGCTTAAGCCCACTGGTTTATTTGGAGATTTTTCCATTGAAAAATCCACACTGACAGCTATGGATATATCTTGGCTAGGATAGAGTGCTTTCAAAAAATGTATTTAAGTATCATTTTAAACTCCTAGTCTAGTCAGAATAAGCTACTTTTTGATGTGATGAATATGCATCATAGAAGCTATGGCATATAAACAATACCTATACACATAATTAGTATAGATATTTATATATGTATAAATATAAACGTATGAATTTTCTAAATAAGNTGGGGGTTTTTTTGGTTTGGTGGTGTGCTTTTAATTTTTAATTCTCCTTATGGCTGTTGCTGAACGGTTCAATGGAAAGGGATAAGAAAATCCCTATTGTCTAATCGAGCCTCTCTGAAGATGTCAGCCTGACTTCAGGCTTGTTAGAGAGCAGTTTAAGCCACAGGATCCTAAAGCTTTACATTCCTGCCTGGGAGCATGAGCTTTAAGCATAACCTCTCTTGGTAGTCTTTTACATATAAATGTGCAATCTCTATCTGAAAGTTGCTGAATACTGACCTTAGTGATTTCTCAAGTAACCAAATTTTCACTTTCTGTTTACGGGGGAAAAGCCTTTTACCATTTTTGAATTCACCACCTTTTCATTTCAATGACTCTTTCAGTAGTTTTATTTTAGCAGATTGGGAAGAGATGTTTCCATTTAACTTTTTCTGTGCTGTTCATTCCTTCATAGACTTTTCTCTTGAGCCCTCTTTTTTAACCTCTTTCCAAGTGAAACAAACTCAGTCTTTTAAATTTCAAGCACATAATGTTACACTATTTACTCTGAGCCCAGCATCTATCTAAGCAGCAGCAGATATAAAACATGAAAAAGAATCCTGAACTTAAATCCACAGTCTGCATCATCTGCCATAAATCCTAAGAAGTCAATTAAAAAGTTCTTTAGCCAGTATCAGTGATGTGTAATGGGAGCATTTACTTGATTGCTAATGGCTGGGTTTACATGATGTCTCAAAGCATCAGTTGTGAGGGTTGGCAGCAGCACAGCATTAGGACTGTGATCATCGCTATAAATTAGGTTTATGTTGATATAATTAGCAGTTGCAAGCTAACGTAATATTTATATTGATCCTAGTAAAATCAATGCTGCACCAGTGAAAACATACTCCAAAAGTTCACGTGGCCTGTGACATGGGATTCCAGCTGTTTTGCTTGTTTCAAAAGACAGGAAGATGGAGAAACCCAGAAGTTTGGCTGGTGCTCAGGACCTCTGTGGGGGAAAAACCTGCTCTTGAGTTCTTTTTCTGGGTGGAGTGAACGTGGAAATCCCCAGGGGTATTCAGACCCGAGTACGATGAAGAACTGTACAAACAGCAGGGTGTGATGTTTGTGAGCATTTGCTTCAGTCTGTCTCTGACATTCATTTACAGAGTGGTGACTATGTTGATTTTGGTGTACTAAAACACAGCAAGTTGTTTTCTCAAAGCCTGCTACGCAAAGATTAGGAATAAGGCAGCCTGCAGCTGGCTGGGAGCACACAGACAAGACAAGATGGCTACACTCCTGTCTCTGGCTTACACTTAGGTTTAGTTTGCTCACGAGATAGCTACATCTCCAAACAGGGTCGTTTGCTATTTGTTTTGCTTAACTTCTCTGAGAAAGCTGTCTCTTTGTTTAACAGGGGTTTAAAACTTTGTGCTTTTGGTTCTCAAATCCATCTCACAAGATGGTTCTTTCACTTTGGTACCTAACCCAGCGCTGGCAGCAAAACAAAACCAACGAGATAGCTACATCTCCAAGCAGTTCACATTAAACCTCTGCTTAATTGCATTGTATAAATAACATTTATACTGCAGGAATAGCTACAGGCCCCAACTAAGCTGGGACCCTCAGGTGCCAGCCACTGTACAAGGAGTGAGTTAATAATAGCCCCCGGAGCAAACATCTTTAGTGTCTCAATGCCAGGTACCTGAGGGATGGGGCTTGCCCTGGCAAGTCGCAAGTTACATTTCTGCCACTCTTTGAGGGGTTGAGAGGAGGGGTTCTGGGGGCTGCTGTGCTACTAGAAGACCCAGCTGAGCACCCAGGGTCTCCTGCAAGAACCAGCTGCAGACTCATCCCTGGGCTGGTAACGTGGCTACCTACCTGGGCAGCAGGTCAGGCCAAGCTGCGCTCAGCCTGGGCTAAGCCTTGCCTTCGGATGAGACCTCGAGTTTCATAACTCCTGAACAAAGGAGGGGATATGTAGCAATACCATCATTTTTTTTTTGTTTCTGACTGCTACAAACAAAGTGATGTGTGAAGAAGAATTTACAAAAAACCCCACCAAACCCCAAACAAAAAATAGCAAAACTCCAACTAACTCACAACACATAATTATTTCAAATTAAAACAGCTAACTAGCAAAACAACGACAACAATTGGGCTGAGCATAGTCTTCGATTTGGAACAAAAACAGGAAGCTAAACTCTCTGCTGGCTGAACTCCATCGAAGCCAATATTTTGCTAGAAAAGAATTTGGCTCTGAGTTTCCCAACAGCAATAATAAAGCAGTAGATTTATTGCCTAAGTAAAAGAGCAGACACTGCTCTCTGTATTTCAGTGCCCTTCTCCCAAAGCTTTCCTCCAGGTGAGCCAGCATGATGATATGCTGCTAGTCCCTGTGGAATGTGCTGATGAAGGGTAAGAGAACCAAACCAGTAAAATTAACTTCAGCAAAACAGAGAAAAAAAATCTGCAATTAAAATTCCAGGTAAATCCATGGCTGTGACAATAAGAGGACTTACAGTGTTCCTACCAGTTTTTCCTGTGCGTGGCAGAGAGAAGAGTGTGATTTGGATGAAGCGGTGCCATCTACTTCTAACCAACAAAATCAGAAATAATCACCTTTTCCATGATGTGCCTGCAGGGGTGCAACTCAGGTTGCACTCACAGAATCAGCTCTAACAAGAGCCCAGAGTCCATGTCACCAGCGCCCTTGCACAGCCCACATAATGAGGTTTTTTGCCTGTATCTGCTCTTCCACTTGCCCAGTAGATCTGTTGTTTCACTGTATGCTGCTGTTTGGAGACTTTGAGCTTCACTCAGGTGTGCTGAGGATCTTGCATCACTCTTTGGTGTGTGAACTGACAGAACATGGGGAACGGGAGGTCTTTGGTGAAAATACAGCACATCCGATCTGTTTTCACCTAGAGAGATATTAAGAACTGAGCAGCTGCCCATGGGTGCAGGAATGCAAACACTAATTCCCACCTCACGGAGATTACTGAATTTACACTAATTCCCACCTCATGGAGGTTACTGAACTTCTTGGAGGCAGCAGAGGTGGTGTAATTTGTGGGTGCATGGAATCATCTCATGCAGGAACCTGACACTGCCATGGTCCCTGAGGCTCAGAGGGAAGCAGGAGCAGCCAAAGTGCCATTTGGCCACCCCACCACCGTGTCAACTGTACCCCCCTCTGGAGAGGGGGTGCTGCTGATCACAGCCTCTGCTTTTTCAGAAAAACAAGGCTGCAGATAATATTGGAAAATTATGATTTCAGCTGTTTCAAGATCCATAGCATTTTATTCCCTCTCTTAAAATATAACCAGGGGAATCAGGGGAGCCATTCTGAGCCTTGTTAATCAGAAAGGGCCTTTTAAAGTGTTGCACTGTCGATATATAACTTTTGTGAAATTGCATTATAAATGCCAGTTTTAGACAACTAGCATATTTGAATAATGTTTTTAAATGCAGTGTTACATTCGCACTTGCTAATGAAAGGCTAATAACTGAGGACGGGCCAAGTCATAAACAGATGGGGAGATGTGATCCTCTCCTATGGAGCTGGGGATACCCTCTCAGCAACAATCCCCCTCCGTGGCCAGAAGGCCTGGCCCTACACTGGCTGCCAGCTTCTGTGTCTCCAATAAGAGCCAGGAGAGGGGTAACAGGCTACTTAATGGGTGTATAATCTTCCCATGAGCAAGGGAATTTGCCAGAATTTAACAATTTTAGGTGTTACGGCCAATGAAAAGTGTTTTTGTCTTGCTCAGAATCCCTTGCTGCAGTAGTTGAGGTATTTCAGAACCCAAGCTAGCAGTTACACTGCTCAGCACAGTCTCACACAGACCCTGCCTGGTTGCAGCCTGTATTCAAAGTCTCCTAACACAGCAAATTAAACCTCTCCGTCTGCCAGTAAACCAGCAGCAGCAGAGGGTAGCAAACATGGTCTGCTGCACAAGGCAGCCTGGTGCTCCGGCATCCCTGTGAACCAGCCTTTCTCAGCGCTCTGAGTTGGGAACCACCTGGGTTTTGTGCAGTGATGCCTGCGGCATTCCCTGCAATCCCTATGTCTATCCAACGTGTAATTCAGAAGCCGCTGTGCTTTGCGTGGGGAAATACATCTGAGTGGAAGCAGTATGTCTCCAAGGTTTAGCATATTATTCCTGTACAAGAGATACACGATAAAAGCTTTATAATGATATGAAAAAAAAAAAATGAGGCTAATCAGAAAGCACTTCCTGCTTAGGAAGAAGTTGGAAGGAAGTTTGTAAACAGAGACCAGTGTGAGCCCTATGTCCTTTACACTCCCCACAAATCTCAGAGGTGAGACATGATACACTCCAGGGATGGAAAATTAGGAGAATACATAAGCATGAACACACGCGCGTGCACACACACACACACGCACACACAGAGTTCATTGTGCAGGAAATTTTGCTGGTTTATAATGTTTTCTATGGTTAAAAAGTGTGGAGGTCAATGTAGGTAAATTTAGGACTGAAATAAGTTTTGATTTCAAAATAACGTGCACTGATTTCTAAATAAAATGCCCAACCCCATGCAGAGAACGGATTCCTGTCTAAATAGGGATGAACAGAAAGAACGAAGGCAAACTGGTGAGAGCTTCACGTGGCAGCTGATTCCCGCAGTCAGGAGGAGGCTCTGTTGCCGTGCAGATTATCTACCCAGAGGATGTTCCTGAGCCTCTCTAAGGATCTGTTTACTCTGAATGGAAGGTGTCATTGCTCATCTCTGGATTAAATTTGATTTTGTGTGGGGATAAAAAGCTGTTTCCTTCCAAATCACACGTATCATACTTCTTCCCTCACTTTTTCTTCCCTCAGATGATCTGGCAGTTCCAGCCTTTTCTAGCTAACTGTTGGAAACAGATGTATTTCAGCTTGGAACAAGGATGGAGATGGGAGACTGCTCCATTTTCTGCAAATGGCTTTGCCCCTGACAGCCATCCCTCTGCCACTGCACACTGCCCTGAGGTCCCCCGGCATGTTTGTCTCTTGTGCTTTGAAGATGGAGTGATGAGGAAGGGCTGCACAAGGAGGAAGAAATGGAAGGCTGGAGGGCTTGTAGCAGGTGCCGGGGGCTTTGTCATCAGGAGTAGTGGAGTGTGTTATTTCCACCCCGTGCCCCCCCATATGCCTTTACACAAGACCCCTCTTCCCAGGAGGGTGAAAGGGCATTTTATAAATACAATTACAAAACTGTTGGGATCAATACCACGAGGCAGATGGATAGCTCAGCAGAAACAGATAGATTAGATGGTGAGATAAAATAGATTAGTCAGATTGATCCAGGACTGGTGAGATAAGGTCCTTCCCGAGCAGGCGACAATGGTGCATGTGAATATGCCTCTGTGACCCCCATGCCGCTCCACTCCTTTCCCATCTCTTCTCCCTTCATCCCGCTTCATGTTACACTGAACCAGAAGAACAAAACCAAAAAAACCCAAGAACAAACAAACAAAAAGAAAAAGCAGAGATAAACACCACTAGGTGACTCAAAGCCCTCTCCTTCCCAACCTCCCCCCTTCCCAGCCACGAGCAGGATCTTTCAGCTGGGTGCTTTTCCTCTCCTTTCTACGTCAGGATCCCAAAGTTTGGCACTGACAAGAGGAACAGCAGAAGGAACTGGGAACTATGGCACTGGATTCAACAAAAATGGGGCCTGCTGCCTAATGCTCCTTTCCCAAGAATAAGTGTGATATAAGAATACTTGAATTATCTGGGTAAATCCAGGAGAACTGCATGAAACCTTGTATAAGTAGGAGGCTTGGTGGAGAGGTGTGTGTTGTATACACATATTATAAGCATACTGGCCTTTGGTTTTCATTGCAACATATCTGCCCACACACATTCCTCTAGCAAGACAGTTGGGAATGACAAATCTACCCCAAACCACACCTGTCCATCAAAATCCAAGGAAATAATAACAAATGCTACTTGTGTATCACATAGTTCATATACCATTGTAGGAGAAATCTTAACTTTGGGAACACTTTTGAATGCTAACTCTCACAATATCTATTGCTTTATATTTAAATTCCTTCTACTCCCCCCCCCTTTTTTTTTATCTCTGAGGGAAAAAAGAAGACAAAATGAAAAATCCAGAGACACACGAACTGCTTTTATAAATGCAGTTTCATCAGCAGCACTGGTAATTTCTTTTACCTTTGGCTATTTGGCTCACATGACTGACATGCCACATGTTACAAAAAAGCCACTCTTCAGAGGAGAACAAACACTCCACTTTTTTCAGTCCCAAACTGCCTCTGCCCTACGGCATGTGCCAGAGCCAGGAATAAATGGATGGGCATTCAGTGCGGCTGGGGGAAGACAGCCTCCCAGCCTTGCTGTATGCCCCGAGGGAATGAGACCTTCACGTGCAGATTTTGCCAAAAGGTCAGGGCCCAATTTATCTAACAGATTTAATGAAGTGCCCTATTTTATGTTACAGCAGTCCATGGAGCAGCATCCCGCTCTCCATCCTTCACTGTCTTCATGTCTGCAGGCTGTTGGATCTTCTTTCTTTTGACCTCATGGCAAGCTGGTTTAGGGGGCTCAGGTGGGAGAAAACTAACCGCACGGAAAGCAGAGAGGCACTTGGTGCTGGTTCAGCCCACTGAGGTGGCTCACTGTTGGCTCAGACAAGAAACAGATGGGAGGGAACAGATAGCCAGGGACAAAAGAGGTAAGGGAGGAGTAACACTGACCCTTTGAGCAGTCACAGGTGATTAGTTCAGCTTAGCTATAGCCTTAAATGACACTCTGAGTCTTAAAGGGCCCAAACCACGTGTCTGACAAGAGGAATTGACAAACTCAATCCCTAGCCTTTCAGTGGGATTTGTTATTCCCTCATAAAACAGCACCAGTTAGAAAAACTGAAGTCTACTTATGACTAATTTCCTTCCAAAGAAAAATTGAATTTGTCAAAGTTTTCCTTTGAAAGGAAAGACCGGGCAAAAAAAAAATTTTTTTTCTGAATCAAAATACTTCTATCCAGAAATCTTAAAACCTCAGAGTTTCATGGCGCTCAAGAGACCCTTGTCCAGAGCCTTGCCCCAAGGCAGGATCAGCTGTGCTCAGTCTTCCCTGATAAACGTTTCTCTGGCCTGCAGTGGTGAAAATGTTGCCCTAGGAAGAGGTTAGCCAAAAGTCTTATGCTTCCATTCTCCCCCACAGCTTAGGCTGTTCAGACCACATCTCCCCAAATATATGCAGTTGCAGTAAGTAGAGACAGAAACTGGTTTGATCAGGAAAACTCTGTGAAGAACATCACACAAAAACTGATACCTCTCGATATTCAAAGACCCACAGTAGCACATGCACACAGAGAAAATCACAATGTGTCAGAGCAGGAACAGTGAAGTACATCTGGATGATTGGTCTAAGTATTTTTTGATTTTGGCACCCAACTCTGCTTTTCCAGCGTTAACTGTCTCAGCTGTGTCTAACAGGTAGGCACACATAAGATGCCCATAGCAATCACCTTATCTCACCCATACAGATCGCCACAGTCTCATGCTCTTGGAGAAGTTAATGGATCAGTAATTTCAGTTACTGGCTGACATGGAGAGCAGAAGGTGGAAAGTGGCTTTTGCCCCCGGGTACAGCACAAATATGCAATGAGTCTGTGCATGATCAGCAGAGTTGCTTCTTGGCTGCTGTTGACATGGAGAGCAAAAAGAGGGCTAAGGAGAACCACCATCCTTTCTTGGATGCAGCAGGAAACATAGTGACAAAGGATGAGGATAAAGGCTGAGGTACTTAATGCCTTCTTTAATAGTAACAGCAGTTGTTTTCCAGGCACGCAATCCTCTGAGTGGGAAGACAGGGACTGGTGGCAGGATGAAGCCTCCATAATCCCAGGGGAAACGGTCAGTGGCCTGTTACACCACTTAAGACATACACACAGAAGTCAGTAGAGCCAGATCAGATCCACCCAAAGGGAGGGAGGGAAGTGCTGGTAGAAGTGCTCACTGAGCCACTTTCCATCATTTACCAGCAGTCCTGGCTAATGGGGGAGGTCCCGTTGACTGGAGGTTACCAAATGTGATGTCCATCTACAAAAAGGGCTGTAAAGAGTGTCTGGGGAGCTACAGGCCTGTCAGTCTGACCTCAGTGCTGGGGAAGGTCATGGAGCTGATCATCCTGCGTGCCATCATGGGCACATGCAAGACAACCAGGTGATCAGGCCCAGAGAGTGGTAATGAAGAGAGTTACATCCTGGGGGTGGCCAGTCACAAGTGCTGTTCCACAGAACTCAGCACTGGGGACAGTCCTGCTTAATATCCTTAATATCAACAACCTGGATGAGGGGACTGAGTGCATCCTCAGTCAGTTTGCAGACAACACCAAGGGGGGCAGGACTGTTGATCTGCTGGAGGGCAGGAGGGCTCTACGGAGGGATCTGGACAGGCTGGAATGGGGGCTGGGGCCAATTGTATGAGGTTCAATTTGGCAAAGTGCCAGATCCTACACTTGGGCCACAACAACCCCATGCAACACCACAGGGCTGGGGAAGAGGGGCTGGAAAGCTGCCCAGTAGAAAAGGATCTTGTGAGGCTGCTTGACAGCAGCTGAACAAGGGCTAGAGTGTGTCCAAGTGGCCAAGAAGGCAAATGGCATCTTGGCCTGTATCAGCAATAGTGTGGCCAGCAGGACCAGGGCAGTGATTGTCCCTCAGTACTCAGCACTGATGATGTCACACCTCGAGTGCTGTGTCCATTGTTGGGCCCTTCACCACAAGAAAGACACTGAGGTGCTGGAGCGTGTCCAGAGAAAGGCAATGGAGCTGGGGAAGGGTCTGGAGCACAAGTCCTATAAGGAGCAACTGAGGGAGCTGGGGTGTTTACCCCAGAGAAAAGGAGGCTCAGGAGGGACCTTACCACTCTCTGCCTGAAAGGAGGGTGTAGCCAGGCAGGGGTTGGTCTTCTCCCAGGTAACAAGTGACAGTACCAGCGGAAACGGCATCGAGTTGCACGAGGGAAGGTTTAGATTGGATATTAAGAAAAGTTTCTTCACAGAAAGCGTTGTCAAGCATTGAAACAGGCTGACCAAGAAAGTAGTTGAGTCACAGTCCTTGAAGGTATCTAAAACACATGTGGATGTGGCATGCAGGGACATGATTTAGTGGTGGACTTGGCAGTGCTGGGTTAATGGTTGGACTTGATGACCTTAAAGGTCTTTTCTGACCTAAGAAAAGTTATGATTCTACTCTATAATTCTGTGAATGGAAAAGACTTGTTCTCAAGAATATAAATTGCAGAGAACTTGAGCCACTATATTAACAATATTATTCATATCTGGTTATATAATAAATTGAAAACAAATGTGGCTTCCATCTGATTTGCAGCCGTTAATATACAGAAAAAGTTACATTAAGGGGGAAAAAAAAAAAAGGCTAGTCAGCTGTTCAAAGGTGTGACATCTATGAAAGAAGCCAAGTCAGAGAAGTGTAAGTGATTAAAGTGGCCAAGTTAAACAAGATACAGTTAAAGCCACTGCTTCCCCACCATCTCCCCAAAATTTCCAAATAAGGGTTTATGAATCCTAGGAGACCAGGTTAGCCCTAATTGTATCTTGTTTAACTTGGCCAATTAAACAGCAAACTCTTTTCAGAGCTGGCCCTGCCTGCAGATATCACACCTTCTTTGCTTCTGACTGCTTTCTTCAGTTTTTGAAGCATATATACCATATATTTTTATTAGCTCTTGGGAATGTGTTTCTAAAAATGCCCTTTGGTTCATACTCATTGCAACTATATGAACAGTCTTTTCTACCATATGCCATTTCCATGGAATAGTGGGAATTGTCACCTTGAGCTGTGATACCCTCACCTGCAGACTCTTTAAAGAGTGAACATTGACTTTTCAGAAGGATTTGGGAGAAGACCAAAAACACCTCTTGCCTTAAGACCCCATTCACAGCAGGTTGGAACTGAGCTGCATGCGAGGACAGTGAACTGGCACTGGAGATATTTAGGATGGAGAGAATTGCTGCTTTTCAGAGGAGACAAAGGCTAACACCTGAATGGAAGAAGAGGGGACTGCACTTTCTCCAGGATAAGTCAGCAAGGAAGAGAGTGAAATGGCCTCCTACCCCTATAGATTATCAAAAGATGGAAGGGAAATGATGAATTTGTTACTGCTTTTCAATAATTATTTATACTCAAATTTTGGAATTTTATATGCCTCTACCTAAATTAATAAAGCATGCAAAATATCTTCAGAGGCCAACTGGTCTTCTGCCTGCAACAGGATTCTTTGTTTTGTTTCAATCTATTTTAAAATGAAGGAAACAATCACTGCAGTTATGTGAACATCTCAGGCAATGATGTGAAGCTGCAGAGGCTCACCTAGTGCTAAATTTTACTTGTAGCTACTCCACTTTTGCATGAGGACTGCACATAAGACCATCCTCAAAAGACCCCCAGGCTGGGGGAAACTCCTAATTGTCTATTAAATAAAATGATACACAAAGACTTAATTTTTACAGAGGAACCAGGCAATCATTATTCTTACTACTGAGAGGGAAAAATGGGCAAAGTGACCAAAACACGTGACAAAAGAGGCACGCCAAGCTCCAAAGCAGCATTACACCACGTTATGTCACAAAAGTGCCCAACTGAGGGGCAGCATGTCCAGTTGTCAGGAGAGAAAAGAGAAGCAGATACCCACAGCTCTTACTCCAGCTCTGTTCAAGACTCATCTCAAACCAGCATCTCCAATTCATTTTCCCATAAGTAAAACAGGGACCAGGCTTCTCTAATTCACTGAGAAGTGGTAGCCACTAATGTTGGCTTACCACCTTGAAAGAGTCAAGTGCCACGCAAATGCACACGGGATGCTAACAACATACCTACAGCACTTTCTGGGTACCATGAAGAGCACATACCTTTGTCCAGGGGTGCAGCACCAGCACAATCAGGCTTCTGATGAATTATAAATGCTTAGGAAATGCATTTTTCTTTGCTTTACCTTCAATTTCTTAAAATCAAACTGCTACTGATAAACTTGATTAAGAGTACATTTGGAAAATGTTTTGATTGCCGTTTGTTGAAATTTCCTACGCATTAAAATGCTAAAGAGGTAAAAAAAGTCAGCATGACAGGCTGCCTGAGGAAGTATGCTAAGTAATGCAGAGCAGTAATAACACGAATGAGCGAGCCTCACACACTTGTATGTGGGAATCACCAGATGGCACTGTAACAACACACAGTTTTCCAAATTCTTCCTCCAACTGGGCAAAAACGGCTAGGTTAATGAAGAAACAATACCTTCTTGTTGTTATTGTGAATAAGTCATTTTGGGGTAGTGGGGAGAGGGGAAGGTATGAGAGATAGTTACTGCTTCACCTAAAAACTCATGGTGATCCACGAATTGTAACTCCATACTGCCTGGATGTTACCCGAATAGCTCTGGCTTATGAACACAGTTAAATAAAGAAGGTATGCTAACAAGTGAAGTCTATAGGTCATCTTCATTTTGTCTTTTACAGCATTTGAAATGTACTTTTAGCAGGAAATTACCACATATTTATATAGCTGTGTATGTATGTACAGATACATACATATGCACATCATTTGAGTTAATCAAAACACAGAAACTTCCCTAAGGTTATGAAGCAAGGCAGTGGCAGAGCAAGAAATGGAAGCCAAGAAAACTCTAATAAACAGCTGTAACAGAAGTACCTTATTCATGTGTGAGTCACTAACACATAATTACTCTGATAACAAATAACACATTCTTGGAGAGTCTCAGTTTTGATTTATGTCACAGTTTCAGTAAATATAGACGAGCTGCCAAATTTGCCTATATAAATTCCAGTGATCTCATTTATTTCAATCAGAAGTTTTGGGAAAATTAGACAAAAGGAGCTTCCCCCCTTCTCCCTTTTTTTATTTTACCTTATTAATGTGGTGCTCTGGCATGAGGCTCTGTTTTGAACTCTGCTGAAGGAGCAAGCATTTCCAAGGCCTGTTTATGACAAGATATAATTAATATCAGGGAAGAATTAAAGGAGATTTAGACAAAAAATACTGTACACATTTGGAGTTAAATAACAATTTGGCCTCATTAAAACAGGTTTCTACTTGCGACTAATTTTATTCCTGGTTACAAAGGCCATCGTTTGTCTGAGCAAAGATGAAAAAGTAGCTGTTAACATAGTGCAAATGAGAGTGAAATTGGAAGGGACATGTATGTTAATGAGCATCCGAGTGCCCTACAGTGCGCAAAAGCGACCAGAGGAAAAAAAACAGATTCCCCTGATATTGTTGAAAAGCTAATGATTATTTGACATGGCAAAGAATGCCCTGAATCTGCAACCTACTCTACATGAAGACACAGCTGTTTGCAGGATCAGATGCTACCTCAAAACATTTTGAGGACAATATTAGGTTCTTGATAGGATATTAATTATTCGTTTGCAGTTTTGGAAATAATTTCATGTCCTAGCAAGGGAAGATCTGGCAAGAAGTGGCATTAACTCTGCACTTAGAAGCTGCCCTGGGTGCGTGAGCTCTGGTGTCTGTATGTGGTGATGCACTTAGCTAAATCCCTGGATTTATATGTAAGTTGTTGATTTTCTCTCTCAGTGCAAAATGTATCACTAGGCTCGTGAATAACCAGAGTGATCCATGTTTCATGCAGATTTATGCAGTATGCACACTCATCAAAGCCAGAATGACCACATTTTCCTAAAGCCTGAACAGAATTTGGCCTATCAGACTTCCATTAAAACTGCACTGAATGGTTTTGTGTATGGGATTCCAAAAATCAGTATTGAAACTTCTTCTTAGTTAAAGATAACTAATTGAAAGCATAGACACTTGAGTCCCCTCCCATCAACAGCCCAAGCATTTGGGCATCAAAGAGAAGAGAAGCTCGGTCCCCTCACAGTGACTTAAACAATAATAGATCTCTCCCTTTTGAATGGAAACCCCATAAGCAGGAGGACAGTATTGAGGGCAAAATATGTGCAGGAGAGACACCATGTGCTGGTCCCAGCAACAAATTCCATTTGTTCTTTGAGTACCCAGAACAGTGCTATTGTCCTGGTTTGGACAGGTGTCTACTAAGGAAGGCAGGAGTCCCCCTCCCACCCCGGAATGGAAAAAAATGTAACCCCCTTCCTCCCGAACTATTACAATTTTGAAAATGAGGGGCTTTCAGGCAAATATATCAGAAATAGGAATAACAGGTCTTTACTTATATATATATATATATGTACAACAANNNNGACAATTGGGCCCCTCCCTTGTGGCTGGCTAGGTCCTTTGTTTCTTGTAAGTACCCCAACAATCGTCCCTTAACATGGGAAAAAAATTCCTTTGAGAGGAGAAGAAAAGAACACATACACATACAAAAAGAAAACCTCCTCAACCCCCAACAGCTATGTACTCCTAAGCATTGCCCACAGGCACCTCAGCTATTTTGTGTGCAGCCTTGTGGGTGCCTTGTATATGTTCACAAACAAGCTGAGCATTTTTGACACCTTTCTTCCCATCTCCGTGGACTTGGAAAATATGATGGAAAGTTTGTCTTGAATTGCTGGCCAAATGTGTTTGCAACAGCCTGAATTTGCAATGGATCTCTTGTCTGGGGCACCTTCTGTCTGCTGCAAGAGCAAGAGAAGTGGCACTCCAAGCTCAAAAAAAAACAAACTTGGGCAGGATTTAAGCCTGCAAAGGCATTTCTACTTCCTTCCAAGTGGTGCTAAAAGCACAGAAAGAGCTCTTGGACACATATCCAACCTAAAAAAAAAGCACTATTATCTCTAAAGCAACCATTTTGCCTTGTTGCTGAAAATCTAAATGGGGGTCAGTAATGTCTCAATACAAAACATTCTATTGTTTTAAACATTGCTGTGTTTATTTCACCCTTTCCCATTCATTATGCAAAGAAACACTGCGAGATAAACAAGAAGCATGAAAAGTTGCATTGAGCCTGCCAGAATTCCCAAATATTTCATATTTTGGCCCATGGGATGAATTCAGTCTCCAGACCACCTAACTAGAGAACGAGCTGGATGTTGTAAATGTGTTTGGCCAAGATTACAAAAACTTCTGAGTTAAATCATTTTGCACTGCTCTGCTAACAAAATTTCTTCAGTATTCTCCTATTTTTTTAGATCACACCTTGCCAGGGTGGTCTTGTGCTTGCACACCAGCCATCAGCCCATGGAAATACTGATTCAACAATGATGTTTGCGGTGTTTTCCAGACATGAAGCCTTTAGAAACTCCTCTGGGTAGCTCTCGAATTTTGCCGTAACTTTGCAAAGGGTTTGGAGATAGAGAGCCAGCGTAAAAGGGGGTTTAATTAACACTGCTCACAAACAATTGTGCAATGGAATGGCCTTTCTTTGAGCTTCATCATCTATAACATGCAATTATTGAACACCTGAATGTGGCACAGAAAGCTCATCCATGCAACAGAATCCAGGCAAGTCAACCATTTACTAGAACATGTATTTTAGCCATGTAAAATATGGGATATTTTTCTGAAGGATCACATCCACAAGACATCAGTCTTACCAGCATGGCATTGGAAGTATTGCCCAGCTGAGACAAATGTGGGGGTTTTTTTCCTTTTCTACATCCCTTTCTCCTCCACTTTTATCATCACCGTCTTCTCTGTGCAGGTGTAATTTGCCAGGCTGCTTCGTCCCTTCCCCAACATGAAATTAAGTCTTACCTTCAGCAGAGTCCACAGACCCCATCTTCCTTCCTTTTTTTTTTTTTCCCTTTTCCTGGTTTCCTATTCAGTCTTCCTACCATAGCTACTCTCTAACAGGCTTATTTTAGATGTTTATTCTTTTTTGTGTGTGTTCTCACTGGATTTTTTGCACTGGCTAGGAAGAAATACTCCACATATTCTGATTCATAGTGTTGTCTTACATTCTCCCCAGATTACATATTTTTATATGCCAAAGCAATAAAAGTTGCTGTATCTGAAAATATGGGCTCTTCTTTCATTCATCTGTCTGCCTGGACATACAGCTCTCTAACTCTGCTAAAGGATTCAAACAGATGATGTCAATCCAATGTGGATGGCACATCTTCATGGCAATTGTTTTACTGTGATCAAAACTGTTGTACATAGTGCCCATGTTTTAGTCAACATTCACAAAATACTCTGTTTCTATGATGTGTGTTTGCTCATCCTTCCTGGCTGAAAAATGAGAGGAAAAGCTCTGGTTGTGTTCCCATGCTAAGTTGCACAAACACAGTTGTTCCAGTGAACTGAGAGGGAGTTTGCAACTTCATCCTGGAGAAAGTGAAGATACATCGCACTCTCACACTCACTGCTCTCAGTTCTGATTTTCCAGCAACTGGCAAAGCAAGGCAAGTTATGGTGGAAAAGCTCAGCAGAGAAATAAAGTGTTTTAAGATACTCTTTTTTCACTGGGAAAATACTGATAGTCACTGATAGCTACTCCCACAGCAGACAGCATCCACTCATAGGTTGCAGCAACACAGCACCACACTAGCAGATCTACAAAGGACTTTAAAGGAGCTGGCACAGTGAGTTTACAGACTAAACACCAAACAAAGAACCAAACAAAAAAAGCAAAACAAAGCCTTAAGGGAAAGAGCGGGTGTGATCGTGGGCCACACTTTCTACCATTCTGTCTCTCTGAGAAACTGAAGCTGTCTTCACTTGCTTTTCAGCCAAGATATCAGAAATCATATTAGGCATTCCCCTAAATATTAATTGTTGCCTTTCACCTTAGTTTTTACAGATGAAGAAGAAAAGATACATTACAGGTATTTATGCCATTACCATCACCACGTGTACTAGAACTGGAGAGCCCAGGAGGCTTTCCCAGGGAAACAAACAGTTTCCACAGGTCTACACCAAATACTTCTGCGCTAAACCCACCTCTCCACCTTCAGTCTCCCTCCCCTTCAGTAGTCATATGGCAATGCATGTGCACAGCTGAGGGTCCTGCTCTGACAAGGAAAAAAAACCAACCCAAACCCAAACCAGTTTTGATTTCAGCTTGGCCTTGCAATTTGTCTTTCAGTTGTTAGACAGCAGCATGCAAAACACTGCTCTTATTCAGCAGAAGCTCTTTGCAGCCAGAGCATGAAGCCCTTGCTTGAGCCTCAGAGGGAAGAAGGAGGGGTTTCACCTGTGTTATTTTATGATAGGGCAAGTTTCTCTCCTTTCAAACTTTATATGAAGTTGCCAGGAGAGTAAGAAAAAGGAAAGATAATCGCTAATAACATATTCTCTCTCAAAGGTTCTTTCTCAGCATGTTCTTGTCTTGGATGCCCATTTATTTATTTATCTGACTTTAAAAATTAATACTTTTTGTCAAAGAATTTAGCAGCAGGCAAGAACACTGCTTAGCATTTGCAGAAGTTGGGCAGGTTTACCTTTATTTCCAGATGACAGGACCAGTCTGGCCAGGGGCCCATGCAAAAGTAATCCAATGTTGTTATTGTTACTAAGTTGTCCTAAAGAAAGTTGGAGGTGGTTTATCTTTTACAGCACTCTTTTCTAATGAATTGGCAACACATCTGACTTGGGTCCTTGTATAGGGCCTCCCCTGAGCCCTCTCACCCCTACTTGTTACTGGCTTCCTGCTGATTTACAACAAAACTTTGACATTTGGTCTGCTCCTTAATAAGGGCCTGTGACATTGCCCAGGTACGAAAAAGGAGAATAAAATTATGTGGGTTAAAAATGATATAGCTCTTTGAAGGTGGAGACAGCAGAACAGGGCTTCAAAGTCCAGAGAGAAAAACGATACCCACAGAAGGCTCTTTGTTCAGACGGCTCGGCTGGCATAAATCTCCCAGCTGTGGGTCTTTATACCACCTCTAATTATTTGAAACTCATTTATCATTTGAGCGTCAAATAATTAGAACTGGTGTAGAGAAACAGAGAAGAAGAAGAAGGCAGGCAGGCAGGAAAAAAGGGAATGGAAGGAACAGATACCGTAGGCCATTCAGTTGGGTGATTTTGAACAGGAAGAGCTTATTGAATTATCTTGATAAGAGGACTTGAATAATTCCTGAATTTCAGGCAAAAGCAAACCAGGCCCCTTGATTGTTTGTATTAGAGGTGTATCAGAAACCCTTTGACTGCAAAGGAGAATACAAAACTAGAAAAGAAGATTCAAAGTCAACATCAGAGTAGCGATAACTCCCTGAAATGCCCAATCTAAAAAGCAGCACTATTTAAGAGCGCTGGCTGCCACAATTCAATAGTGTTACAGCTCTCCGGTGTCAGAGGCCTGAAAAGGAGCGTAGGTGTTCCTGCACACAGTAAATGCCAACCTAATTGAGTTCCTGCACTGCAGCACGAGCAATACAATGATCAAGCACTTGGTTCAAAATTTCCTGAAGGGCTTAAATCCTGCCCTGATTTACCTTTTTTTTTTTTTTTTTGCAAACCCACCAATTCCAAAAGGATCGCATGGGTTAACAGCAAAACCAGAGTATTTCTTGCTGGGTGGGACTTTATTGGTCTGACCAGGAGCCAGTACAACAGTAACTTGGTGTCATTCTTGTTATTTAAATGTTCTGAAGTTCTTATATAGCAATATTCACTTCCTTTACCCTTCACTTCTTTTATTATTTCTGTGCCTTCGCAAAAGTTTAATACAAAGTAATTTCAGGCAAGGTAGGGGAAAGACAGCACAACTTTGCTAGATAAAATCTATGCCTCTCTAAACTGTGACCTCTAACCTCTCTAATCTATAACCTCTGTATCTAGATAAGCAATAAAAAACAATGGATAAAGGCAATGGTATCTCTCTGTTTTCATTTATGAAAGTTCCGTTACAAACAAAGAATAGGATGAGAGGGAAAACAGATTAAGGTGAAGGAGGGGGGGAAAAAAAAAAAAAAACACCAGCATACAGCTGGCTGAGAAACAGAAAACACACACGAGAAATGAATTTCCAAATTTCCAGAGTTATGCAATAGGATCTGTGTTATCAGGTAGCAGAGTCAACACACTGTATCTACAGGTGCCAAAGATATCACACAAAGATTTCCAATGGCCCCCAGGAGGACGGGGAAGGAGGAGCAGACGTGCATCTGTGAGAAGCAGCTGCTCCCTGCTCCCACCAAGCTGAGTCCCAAGGGGAGCTGGGAGCTGAGTGTGCATCTCGCCTGGCCCCACGGGCACCATTCTCCCTTGTTGAGCAGCACTGTTTGCTGCTCACAGGGCTCCTACTGCTGCTTTTAAACTGTAATTTGGGAAAGCTAGTGCCTCCTGGAATGCCACCACAATCCCGCTGTGCTGATGCCTAGAACGGTGAGCAAGATGTGGAAAGACAGAAAAAAAGGCTTCAAAGCTGCCTATGAGGAACTGGAGGGGGAATCAGGACAGGAAGCAAGCCAACAGAGCAACACAGGCCTTTTCGGAGGACAACTGCTGGGGCACAAGCAGCAGCCCAGGCCAGTGAAGAGATGCTCAGGTGCTTAGGACAGCAAGGAACAGAGCAGATACCCTGCAGGAAAGGTCTGGGTTCAGCATCGTTTCCAGTGCTGGTCTGAGACCCCGAGTCCCACAGAGAAACAGCAGCCATGCTGGGAATCAGGCGCCAGTCCCTGCTGTCCTTCCCCTCCCGTTAGCTGTGCCTCCGGCTTGCCTTGCCACCACTTCTCCTTACCCTCTTCCTTCGTGAAACGACCCCCTGCGCTAAAAATACCCCCCTGCAGCACTTGGTATAATAGATAAGCCTGGCAAAGCTCTTGTGGGAGACGCCGTGGCTTCACATCTGCTTGTTAAAAATATCACATATTATTAAAAAAAAAAAAGTTTCTTGTGACTAATTTCAACAGCAAACCATATGGTCTTTTTACTTCTCCTGCACTCATAATAATTAAATGGCTAATTTCCCCTCTTAAACTACCTTCGGCCCACAGAAAGAAACAAAGGAAATCACAGCTATTCAGCTACAAAACATCTTGTTAAAGCACAGCAAAGAGTTATGCAATTAACCCCACAAAAGCCGGAATTTCACAGTTATATCTAACACTTCGCGTTAAAAAGAACAGGCTTTAAATTGAGCCTCTTTTTTTGTTGTTGCTGTTTGCTGGCACAGCAGTCACAGTTAAGGTCAGGTGTCAGACCAGATTTAAACTATAAATGTCTGTTTCCTTGTTTTTTTTGTGAGCCGGAGTCAGCGCCTTATTGTGATTTAAATCAGCCGCTGGGCGCTTTGGAGGAGGCTTCCATTAAACTGGGGAACAAAGAATATGATTGCTTCCACGGCACGGCCGCCCGCGTATCTCCCGCTGCATTGTGCTGAGGCGGGAGCCCCCCGCGCTGGTGTGTGCGGCCGATGTGCTCTGGAGCTTCATTTTGGGGCTGTTTCGGGGCAGGTCGGGCCTCGCCGGCTGCCGTCCCCTGCCTGCCGGGGCCTGCCCAGCCCCTCAGTGCTCAGCCGAGCTCTTCTGCCGGCCACCTGCACCAGACATGGCTGTTCTCCCCATCCTGTTTGGAGTCCAGCGGGCCGTCGCCCAGGAGCAGTGGGATGCTAGGTGTTTCCAGATTTTATTTGCAAAGCGGCTGGGGCGGTGTTAGAGAGGTTATTAAATTGGCTGGGAAGGTGCTCAAAGCAGAAAAGCATTCCTACGGGCTTCAGACCCCAAGTCCAGCTGCAAAGTGCTGCTCCCGGGTGATGCTGAGAGCATCATCTCTCATGGGGCTCAGCGGCTACCCCAAAAGGTGAAACTTTGCTGCAAAGCCCAAAGCACTCGTGCTGTCTTTCAGTCACCTTCCAGTTTGTCCTGCTGCCGTCAAACAACCCCAAGGTTCGCAGTGTGGCACGTGCCAGTGGAGCCTGTCCCTGTGAGGGACATTGGGACGCTGCACAGGGGCACATCTCCAGCACCCAGCCAAGTGATGGGCTCTGCTGGAGGAGCAGTAGAGGAGGGTGGTGGTGGAACAGGACGATGAACAGCACTGCAGTTGCATTCAGTGAGACAGAGCAACGCTCTGAACTGAACTTTTCATGTTAGGTGAGGGTGCCCATTCACCTGCTGTATTGCAGTGCTCAGATTGGCACTTAGGGGAATAAAATGGGTATTTGGGTGCCTAAATGCCTGCCTGAAAATTAAAACTTAGAACTGGGTGCCTTCCTTTAGACAATCAGGTTTCAAAATTAGAGTGAGAGATTGCATGCCTGAGTATAATTTAGAGAGCAGACTTAGCATGGGTAGTTTTATTGTTTAAGAAAATCCTTCCTGACTGAAAATGAGGCAATGACCAGACTGTAAAGACTGAAGAAAACTATGATGGTGCTGGGCAATTTTCTTGATAAGATGAGCCACTAGATGACACTTTGCATAATAACATGATGGACTGAATATTTCCATGCTACATTTTAATCTTCTGTCTTCGTAAAATCCATTGTAGGCTGGTGCCAGGCAGCTCATGGACCATAGAGCTAACTAGGGCCTTCCTAAAATACCTGCCTTCCTGATAAGACAGGTGGTCTCTAGCTACATTCTCACACATGAAAGCAGAAGAAAGGAAACTTAAGGAAGAAGAAATAAGCAGAGAAAGGAAGACCACAGGGCAACAGAAAGAGAGGGAGGGAGGGAGGGAGCTGGAAACAGGCCAGGGCAAGATGTGGTGAAGAGGAGGCATCACACATGGAGGAAGGGCTATAAGGTGGGACACTAAGGAATCAGGAAGGGTGAACAAAGTAGCAGTGGGATCTGATGAGATAAAAAGTGATGAAAAAATCAGTGTGGGAACTGGATAGAAAAGTGTGGTGAAACTCAGGTAGGTGGAGCAGAGCAGAAGAGAGAAGAACAGGAGAGGGTCACTTGGGAGGAATTAGAACATAATTATCCACTCATAAATTCATACAATATAAAATAGCGGTATTTTATTCAGAAAGAATGTTCCACATGTTTTCCCAAGCAGCAGCCTTCAAAGCCAAGAGAGAAGAAAGAACAGGGAGAGCAAACAACACAACTGTATGTTTCAAGTTGGCTTCTTATATTTCAGAGAATTTATGTATCTGGCATTAAATATGAAAACATAGAATAACATCTTTTGTTTGTGCTATGAGGTAGTTTCCACTGATTAAAGAATTGAATTTAGAAGGAGATGTAGCTCTCTGTCCAAACAGAAAATAGCGGATATAGATTTCTTACATTACACTATTTATCCATCTCCGCTTAAGAAAACAAATACACACATCTACTGGAATTTTCTTGACCATTTATCAGCATTTCTCCCTGTGATGTGGATCTAAATGCTGCACTTTTCTTGTGCTTTCTTCCTTTATGCTCCAGCTGGAGAATGACCAAGAATGTAAGATTTATCACAAAATACTGCAATGTGCAAGTTACTTGCACCACCATATTTTGGGTTGTGTTGGGTTTTTTGGGATTTGGTTTTCTAGCGTTTTGTAGTTTGTTTGGTTTGGTTTTGTTTTAATTAATTTTTTGAATGACTTGTTAGTTTTTAGTGGAAGCAACTAATTCCAGTTAAGTTGAATGTTTTGCATGAGAGTGCATAACTGCCATGCCCAGTGGAACTGCAGGTGTCGGGGGAAGCTTCACTTCATCCTGCCAGCCAGCAGCCTGTTTGCAACTGCTGGTATTTAAATTTAACCAGTGCTGACTGGTTGGTGTTGCATCTCCACCACAGCATCCACACAGCTCAAGTCACTAAAATACGTAGATCCAGGAGATCCTTGATGATTTCTCTCCCAGTCTGCTTGAGCGGCCCTGAGTGTGACCTCGAGAAGTGCATGTCTCCATAGATGGTATTTGCCTTTCTTTTGTAAAAGCAGATAAATAGGGGAGATAGATACACTGGGGCAAAAAAAAAAAAAAAAGGATATTCCCTTGTCCTGTTCTTCAGCCCCTTCAGACTCAACAATTCTAAACCTTAGGAAGAGAGTCCAACAGACATTCAGGAGCAGGTGTACATGAGGAAATACAAAAGAAACAGATCAAATACTGAGGAACCTCTTTCTTCCTTTGCTTACTACCTTTTGTTGCTACCTTTGCCTAACGTCAGCAAAGCCTGGTTTGATATTACAACACAAGACAGTGGTCATAGAGGTGCTGTGCAGGTAATGCTCACTGATGACTTCTGGCCAGCAAACAAAGTGAGCTAGTCTGAGCACAAAGAGAATTATTAGCCTTTATCTACTGCTGAAGTGTCCTACGTTTCTGCTGTGGCTCTTGGGAATATTCTGCTTAGAAACCAGTCACTTAATGATGCCAAAAACAAATGACTTGAGGAATGTGAAGACTCAAAGAATTAGTAAATGTGTAAACCCACAGGCTGGTGGAAATGCAGCACACTTTACTGTCACTTACAAATGATAACAGAAAATTACTGGGTGAAAATGGGTCTCTAATTATAGCCCATTCCCCCACAGCTAGAATATTGTCAGCATCATCTTCACAAAACATTTATGCTTTCCCTTAGGAATACCTACTTCTGTTTTGGAAAAAGAAATTGCACTTACTTGGAATCTAGAACACAGCAAAGTCATAACAACAGAACAAATTAATCTAATTTAGCAATAAGATTGGTCATTTTTTTAAAGGTGAAAATCAGTTTACAATTTCCATCTGCTCCCATGGAAGTCAAAATATATTTTGACTTTCATATCTGGGTCTGACAATCACAATCCATAATACAAACGGTAATAAAATTTCCTATGACAAAAAGGTACCTAGAAATACAAGCAAGCATTTATCAGTTCCCTCTCTCATCTCACCAAATGTGGATGTTTATAGTTAGATACTTCTGCCCAAACCTGCCATAGATGAGCCCTGCAGCATCAAAATGCATTTCCTCTTTAAAATGTGATTTTAGGTTCCCAATTGAGGGTTCTTGACTTGGAAAACTAGGAAAATGTCACTGTCATACAAAAAGCACATTTGGCTTCTTCTCCAAGGGCTGGTGTCTGATTTCTGTGCATAAAGTGAGGCAAGTAGCTTCACAGCCTTTCCCTGCAGACATTTAGTGGCCTCTCCAAACCTGTTTTAGAGTAGCTGGAAGCTGTACATCCAGCCATTCCCAGGAAATGGTGAGGAAAAAAAGAGCTACTTTGCTGCAAAAACAGGTAGAGAGGTTTATCCTAGCAAGTGCTACTAATCCTCTACTTCTATCAGCACTTGGATTTGCACACAAACCACAAGACCAAGTGGCGAGGTGAAAGACATAATTCAGGTATATCCTACTCAGCTCCAGCCGTGGAAAGTGCCAGTAGAAAAATCTTGGAATTCCTAAGGTGAATTTTTCTTACCAAATCAAGCTGAAGAATTTTATTTTTGTATTGATTGCCTCTTGCATTCTGAGGTCCTTGAATGAAGGGCATTTTATGAATGTAAATTTGATGGACTGATGCATGTATATTCATGAGAATGTAGCTGGAACTGAGTAGGTTAGTGTTAGTTTACACTCCAATTTTGTCAATAAGAATCAGGAAAAGGAGGGATTAATGGTTTACTCTTATAATCTAATCATATCAATGCCATCCACTAACCTGGACAATGCAAGAACACATCTGTTATGTCAGCCCTACATTAAAAATGATTTTCCAAATCTGCAGTTAACATTTAGAACATGTTTCATGGCTTCTGGCACTTGTTTCCGTCTACCATTTTCTGAAGAAACATTTATGTATTGCAACATGCAAACAATTCAGTGTTCATATAACAGAGGGAATAAACTATGAACATGAAGAAAAGATGGATAAACTATGTAACTGAGTTATGGGTAGACAGCAGGTATTCATGGCCATAAAGAAATATAAAATGAGAAACAGAATTGCAATGCAGCAGGGTTCAAGCATGTTTGCTGAGGGAAGGTTCACAGAAAAGTGCATTCATGCCTCTTGCTAAGCCCTGTGGTAAGCATGGTAACATCCCTAGCAGCAAAATCTGTGCCTTTCACAGTGCAGAGCTACTCTGGTGGTCCACCATCAGCACTCACTGTAAGAGCACTGACATACCCATACATCGATGTCTTATCACCCAGCCTGTCTAACCTTATCTGGAGCAGAGGTACAGTGATAGCATGGATGGCTGCTGGTGCCCTGACAGTGTTACTGCCCAGTGCTTACGTGGTGGCCCTGCCTCTGATTGCCCCACTGCTGATATCACTGGCAGTAGGACAACAGCAGGAGGTGTCTCAAGCAATATTATCCCACTGCTCAAACTCCAGACTGTCCGTTTTCCTCAGTGCAAGTCTGTTTTTTGATTGTTTGTTTGGTTTTTTTTTAATTGAATGAGCATTTAACCCAACTTCCCCCGAAGTTCTTGGGTAAGAGAGATCTTTCGGCTCCAGCCAGAGATAATGCTTTGACCACTGTGGAGAAGAAGCATGCATTGAGCCTGACATCTGCCAGAGCCTGTAGCCCTCCACTTGTCTCTGCCAGGAAGTGCAGTGCAATTTCTACGCTCCTGTGGTCTAACTGACAAGCTGATTTCTCAAGCTCCTTCACAACCCTTGATGCTAACATCCTTCTTTCTCAGGGACATTTCTTACAAATCAGTGATATTGCAACTCCCAAAGCTGGCATTGTAAATGTGACAGTGCTTCTTGTTCTTCTGGTTTTGGTCCCAGTTTTCACAAAGGCATCAGGGACATGAGTCACAGCAGGCGCTGCTGCTGCTACTACTAGTGTCACCAACACATAGACCAGAAAATGGCTGGAGTTAGATGACACCACAACCTCAGGCCTCTGAGAGCCACTGCCAACTGCACAGCTAGATGAGAATTAATGGAATAGTGGGAAATGAATGTCCGTGTGCCTCTAGTATTGTATTATATTACATTAGTGTAAAAATGGCCTGAGTGACCTCATGGAGCACTTGTATTATGAGAACACCCTTGTGAAGCTACAGCTGTTTCGAACTATTAAACGCTCATAAGCCAGACATGATTTTCCTTGCAATGTTTCTGCTAAATGAGTGGCTACGTATTGCATTAGCATTCCCAGATGCCCTCCCTCGGCTCAAGCAGCCTGGGGGTAAAAAGGCAGGAAGGCTCTGGGATGCACTTCTGTGCCTGAGAACTGCAGCGCAAATCACCCTAATTGTTTGTTAGATGAACAATGATCACTAATTAACATTGTTAAAATGTCATCAATGATCACTAATTAACATTGTTAAAAAATTGTTAACAAAGGAAATTTAACAATACCTTAATTAGGAAGGATTTCTAATTTGTGATATAGAGCATGTTAGACAAACAAGGCACAACTCTCCCTTTGTTTTTCAACTCTGCTGCAGGAGAGATTACATGATATGACACAACACACTCTGCATTTGCCGTTTATCATTCTGCGTCCTCGGCACAATTCTGCTATATAATTACGGCTGGGGCTAATTTTACCTGTGTTATTGTTTGCCCTGTAATTTAGAGAGAAAGGGCCGTGTTGATGCTATGTGATTTACTCTGGGGCAGTCAATTGGCTTTTTGCCACAGAACTACTGCTCACACGTTACTGCAATGAAGTGCGTGCATTGCAAAATGAAAAGAACCTTTTCAGTGTTTTAATTTACTTAATAATACAGTGTAAGTGTAGTAGCTTTCTTCAGGTTTTCTTTTTTTGAAATGTAATTTATCCACAGCCACTAACCTTTCAGTGCTGTATTCTACTTCAAAGCCACTGTATATTGTTAGAAAAAGTCCCCTCCTATTATCTATTACTTAATTATTAAAAAGCGTCTACTCTGTTTTCATAAATTATCTATGTATCAGGGATGTTGGCTTATGAGGAGGAAAGACACACGCCCCCACATGCATGCAGGCTTGGGGAGGTTATGAAGTTAATTATCCCTGATGGAAATTCAGTAATGAATAAAAAACCCCAGATTTTATTTCATACAATACTGGAGTCAGAGAGTGAAAAGATTTTGGGAACTTCCAGAGCAAATTATCTTTAAAAGTAGCACAGATAAATTGGCAAGCTCACCTCAGTTACACTCTGCCTGACAGAATATTCCAAATATCTGACATCGTTCCTGAAGGGAGTGTATTTATTGCATAATGCCAAAGTCTGTCTCTGTTGGACTCCTGTTATTGAAACTGGGGGAACTTTATTTGCCTATTCATGCCTATTTTCTTACCTAAACCTCCCTGACTCAGCTTCATGCCATTTCCTAGAATCCTGTCACCGGTCACCAGATAGAAGAGCTCAGTGCCTGCCCCTCCTCTTCCCCTCACGAGGAAGCTGTAGCCTGCAATGAGATCTCCCCTCAGTCTCCTCTTCTCCAGGCTGAACCTGACCAAGTGCCCTCACCCGATCCTCATACGGCTTCCCCTCAAGGCCCTTCAACATCCTCATTATCCTCCTTCGGACACTCTCTAACAGTTTAATGTGTTTTTCAGATTGTGGCACCCAAAACTGTCCCCAGCACTCGAGGTGAGGCCGCCTCAGTGCAGAACAGAGTGGGACAATCCCCTTCCTTGCCCGGCTGGCCATGCTGTGCCTGATGCACCCCAGGACGTGGCTGGCCCTCCTGGCTGCCTAGTCTGACAGCTGGAGCACCTTTCTGAAAAATGACAAACATGGTTTCAAATTTCCCCCAGGTGCAAGGGAAGTCAAGCTTCTGACATTCCCTTTTGCTTTCCTTACATCTGTCAAGTGGTGTGTCTGGGGTCTCACCAAAGGTTTCTTGTCCCATGGTTTGTTTTCAGAGTTTGGTTTAGCAAGTAGAGAAAAAAAAAGTTAAAATTCTGTTCAGTGTTATTTTTTGTGTTTTAATTCCTTGCTTGCTTGGGGAATAAAACTATCAGAAGTAATTATTCTCAAGGTCTTGTCTTGCCTTCCTAAAGTGCTATTGAAAATTCAATAACACTTGTTTTCTTAGGAGTGACATTGTTTGGCTCCAGTTACACAGGGACACTTACTTTGTCCCTTCTCTCCATGCTTATCGCTCCCTCATGAAACACACTGCCTTAATGCATAAAGCCATGCTGATATTTGGTCTCAGTTAGGTTTTGGAAAAAAGAGCCTGCCTTTTTTAGACCATTGTTAAAGTGGCAGTCTGACGTACTTTGTCTGGAAGGTTCAATTTTTCAAGCTTAGTTGGCCGTGTAAGTACTAAAAACAATATGTATAGTTGCTTTAATTTGGCCTCTGAAAATGGTTTTAATTTTTTTTGTGTAAAAACTATATAATTCAAAACTTTCATCCTGTTTTCCAGCTGTTGATTTTCTTGTTGAGGTGCTACAATTATATTCTGAGAACCTTCTGAGAGGATATTCCAAAATTTTAAGTTTACTGTAACTACAAAAAGGGGTCCTTCACACACCAGACCACATACTCATTATTTTTATTCCTATCAGGTTCACCACCCCTTTTTATATATCTCAAAATGCTCTACCTGTCTTCCAAAGCTCTCCTGACTGCCTGTGTTAGTCTTTTTCACATGCCCCTCATTGTTTTCTGCAGCTGGGACTGTCACCTCTTTGATAGTGGTGAAGATACCCATAAGCATGATGAAGATACCCATCTTTCCAGCAAGATGAGCTGCCTTTACTGAAACAGGACCTAAGTTCCTCTTTCTTATTTATTTATTTATTTATTTTTATTTTTCCACTAAATATTCACATTTTTGCCAAACAGTAGATGTGTTGGGTCCTGAGGATTCAGAAGAATGTCCTTCCTTGTCCTCCTACCATAATCCAGTTTCAATGGCCTGTTCGTATCTATCTTACCCTGGCTATAGATGTCAAAGCCAGCAGCAAAAAGCAGTTTTGAGAAAATATTCACACTTTTTTCCCCCCTATACCTATGCCTTGGGCTTGATACAGAAGTAAAGAGGAATTTTAGGAAGAAATGAATAAACTGCTATGTGAAATACAATATCACAGTATAGTCACTGAAGAGATATTTAGAATATGGTTTTAAATTAGGCTTTCCTGCTGCATGTTCAGTTATTATTTTTTATGGTTACCACATCAAATTGTGTTACTTTTTTTCAAAATCCTGTTATATTGTCATTCCAATTCCTATATGCCACAGATGAAATTTAATGCTGATTCTTAACACGATGCTACACGATCTACAATATTAACAAGACACAAAAGTCCACAGAGGCATCTGTGAACATCATCCTTATTTTCCATAATTTTTCTATAGAAACCTGGGTGTTTACAGTGGCTACATAATTACCTTTCTATGAAATACCCTTGCTTTTTGGTTTGTATATGAACGCTATAACACTTTCTATTTTCAGGATTTTACTTTCCCTTCCCTTATTTTAGTGACCGAAAATACCCATGAACTACATTACTGTGTTATTTTATACAGCACTGCTAAATCTACAGAATACAGTACACACTGTTCAGGAAATAAATAAAAGATTCTTTTTTAAAAACAAGGAACTACTGTAGCTTTCAGTTTTCTCCCCTCACATTCAAATAGGGAAGGGGATGGGAAAAGCATATGAGATCTTTCTTTCTCCCACAGTGTCAAAATTTCCAGAAATTTAAAATAATTATAGTTTACGAGGAAGAGGTGAGTGAGAATGCAGGGTAAGGGTGGGTTGTGCTGGGATTAGGATAAGCGCTCCCCCAGCCAGTACTGATACACACCTTCTTAAGGGAAATCCATAGTAGCAAAGCCACCATTTGCAAACTGTTATTTCAACAGGAAGTAAGGGAAATATACTTCAACTCCTTTCATCAAACTCCCTAATGCATCCCATACACATTTATCACCATAGAAATATATTGAAATAAAAGAGAGTATGAACACAATGGTTAATTATAAGCTGCTGAAATGACATAAGAATAAATATAGGGCAGTAATAATGTACCTGAAAGAAACGTAATGTATACACATATTGCAGACAGATGGGAAAGCTACCATTAAAACTATTGGGTGCTGATGTAGGATGGCAATAAAGGTTCATCTGGGTCATTATCAGGCACAGATGGTGAAGGAACAGGGAAGCAAAACAGTTTCAGGTGCAACAGGTTGAATTCCACTTAAAACAGGAAAGGCAACTCCAGTGTGTCTGTGTGTTCTTAAGAAAAACTCCATGAAGTTAATTATTTTGTTTGCTTTTTGTGTTCATATCTTTCTTGATGAACTGCAATAACACTGTTAATCTTTATAGTCAAGCTTCAGTTTATGTTCAGATCTAACACAAAGAGAATTAGCAATAGGTCTTGCATAAGATCAATTTAGAATCTTTTAACTTTTCACTGTCATTCCACATTTGTAATGCTTTCTCTCTTCATTTTCTGCTCTTCTTCAGTGGGTTCGGCCTCAGGTAACTCTCTTAAAGAGCTATCTCTTTTCTTTCATCAAATGCAGTTTTCATTCGAGATTTATTCTTTGAGCCACAAGATCACCTTCTTCCTCAGACCCTCCAGATCTGCGAGAGTGCTCCTTCTGCATGGCTTTCCAAACACCATTAATTGTCCTGCTGGTTATCGAGTCCCACGCAGCAAGAATGTTTTCCAAGACACATCAGATGTTGAAACTCTTCCAAAAACTTGCTTGACTGGTGTCCTGCTTGCCTTGTCCATCACACCAAGTAGTTGCATCATTGTTTGTCGTAAATAAAACATTTTAGAATTACTAATCACTCCTCGGGCGGGTGCTTGCACAACTGGGGTGGGTGGCAAAAATGCAACTTGAGCATGTGGATGCAAATCACCTGGGCAAGATAAATGAATAAGTGTGTTCCCGAGGATCACCAAAGCTTGTAATTCTGAAAATGCTGGAAACCACCCTTGCCCTTTCATTTGAGAGCTAGTGAACACGTGGCCCACGTAGGTCACGTAGGCCTGCAATACCCTCAGGTTTTGTGGGTGGGAGCCAGTAGCATCACCCTAAAATACATAAGCTGGCTGTGGTTTGCACCCTTGAGTCCTGGCACTCCTTCCCTGAAGGGATTAAGGTTCTTTGTGGTGTGGGTTTCCAGAAGAGTCCTCCTTCAGCTCTGTTGACCACCCACTTCTGTTTGTAGCACTGCCGTGTAAATTTCAAATTGCTTCTGCCAAATACTACCAGAGTATGGTGGAAGAGAGCTCCGATTTACATCCTCCATATGCACTGAGCATATTTTTTTAGTCAATGTCTTCCATCAGTTATCTTCCTGGATAAACCACTTGAATTTTACTCTGGGTTTTAATGAGTCAGTGTTTGTCATGGGTTAGCATAGCTTGAAGCTTTAGTTAAAGAAAAAAAAAAATCATTCCAACAGCCAAGGAAGTGATGTTTGTTGCAAAAAGCTTTTGTAACCTCCTCCAGAACTTGACAGAACCAATCAATCGACTGATTTGAATATTGACAGCTCTATTAGGCTACTCAGAAAATGGTTGTGCCTCTGTAAAGACATCATTTAAAGACAGACAAGGTGGAAATCGCTCTCTTGCTTTTCCAGTGGGCACAGGTAACTGAGGGCCCGCTCAGCCTGGAGGGCTGGGTCCGGCCCTGCAGGGCCCAGCTGGGCCCTGCCTGCATGAACCTGTGGGGCCAGGCTGGGACATGACCCTGCTCCGTCTCGGCCTGATGGGGACCCACGGTCCCTCTCAGCTCGGCTTAGCAAGATCCTAGCTGCTCCTACTCCATGCTGGCCAGGCCTGGCCCCCTCGGCCCTGCAGGGCCAGGCTACGGCATGAGGCTGAGATGCCCCCCCCACTCCGCTCTGAAATCAGCTCCGGCCACTGCTTGGAAGCAACAGATAAGCTCCAGCTGCCAGGGTGTGGGAAGATTAACCCCTTCAGTGCTGTAAGTTTCTTCCTCAGAGAGATGAAACCTGCAAGCACCAATCCTTTCCCAGGTTAGAGGGAAAGGGAAAAGCAAAGACACATGGATAGACACCATGATTAGTGACACCTAAGTCACTGAAGAAGAAAAAGCTGAAGCCTAGAGAGAAGAGATAGAGGAGACACTAGTAAGCTGAAATTCTTTTGTGAAGCTATGGTGATGGACTATGATATATTAGAGACTCCCCTGTAATTTCATGATAAGCATGGGGGAAAAGGTTTCAACTGTAGCCACGGGCAAAGTTGCCTGTAGCCAAACTGCTGGAAATGATGGAAAAGCCGATTACCACAAGAAGGATAGCCAGGCATAGAGAGGCCCTGCCTCTAGCCAGGTAGAGGCCAGGGAAAACCGTGTTTTTTTGGATGCCTTTGTTGACATTGGTGCGCAATGTACCATAATCTCATCACAACATGTCAGGGTAGAATGTGTTTATCACAAGATTTGACCCTAATGGAAGCTGAGGTGAGCCTGATTGGAAATGCATGGACACCTCATTGTGACTGGTCCAAAGGCCCCATGCATTTTGGGCATAGACTTCCTCTGAGGCGGGTATTTCAGAGACCCAAAGGGACTCAGGTGGGCTTTTGGAATAGCTGCTGTGGAGACAGAGAGCATTAAGCAATTGAACACTTTGCCTGAACTATCAGAAAATCTCTGTTCCTCGAGATGAAGATGATCCTAGAGATAGACGAAGAAAACCTTTGCTCTTGAATAGCTCATTCTTAAAATAATACCCCATTAGCTAAAAGTGAACCCTCAAAACCGTTGTGGGGAAAACTGTAATCGAGGGTAGGGACTCACACATGCCAACAGAAAACCATCCTGGACAGCTGTTGTGCTGCGATGTTGATGCCATGAGAAGACTGTTCTTGTGGAAAAGCTCCATAGCATGGACAAAAGAGACTCCTCTCCCTAAATGAACTGATGAAAGACTATTTTAGAGTGGTAAACTCACTGAAATAATTCCAAGTTTGTGTCTTTATGTTACAAGTGAAAGGAGAGAGAAGGATGAGGGGAAGAGAAGTGTTCTGAAGGTTTATACTGACCAAGAGCATAGTCTGTTATTCTTTGTGTGAGTTGGATAAAAGGGGGAGGTGCTGGAGGAAAAAAGGAGTTTTTGCTTTAATTCTTTGTTATTCCTTTTTACTTTTAGTTCTAGTATAAATTTCTTTCTATTCTTTAAAGTTTGATGCCTGCTTTGCATTCTTCCCTATTCTTATCTCACAGAAGGTAAAAATGCAAACAAACCCACTACAGTGTTTCAGTTTATTGATTTATATTAGATTCATCTTTTTTTACACACAACCAAGAGCTGATGCAGATTCACCATTTGTCTGTGTTCTTTGCATCTCTACCTTTGTTTCTGTTTAATAGCCTTCCTGGACTTTTTATTGATACATTTCCTCAGGGTTTAAACACACTTTTTCAATGCTCCTGGGCTTTTGGAGTTCATAGAAATGTAAAATGGTTTGGGTTGGAAGGAACCTTAAAGGTCATCTCATTCCAACCCCCATGCCATGAGCAGGAACACCTCTCACTAGACCAGGCTGCTCAGAGCCCCATCCAGCCCGACCTTGAACACTTCCAGGGATGGGGCATCTACAACCTCTCTGGGCAGCCTGTGCCAGTCTCTCATCACTCTCATAGTGAAGAATTCTTCCTGATATCTAATCTAAACCCACCCTCTTTCAGTTTGAAGCCATTATCCCTTGTCCTGTCACTACATGCCATTGTAAAAAGTCCCTCTCCAGATCTCCTTCAGGCCCCCTTAATGTAAAGTAAGGCTGCTCTAAAGTTTCCCTGGAGCCTTTTCTTCTCCAGGCTGAAGAACCTCAACTGTCTCAGACTGTCTTCATAGAAGGGGTGCTCCAGCCCTCTGATCATTCTTGTGGCCCTCCTCTGGAGATGCTCCAGCAGGTCAATTGTCCTTCCTGTGTTGGAGACCCCAGAGGTGGATGCATCACTCCAGACGGGGTCTCATGAGAGCAGAGAGGGGGAGAATCACTGCCCTCAACCTGCTGGCTACACCTCTTCCAGCTCTGACTGTGTGCTGGAAGACTGTAAAGTAGAAGAAATCTCCTAGACTGCATGAACACATGACTTGAACTCCTGCAGCTCTGTCAAATTCACAGGTAGCCCACAGTATATCTTACACTGCAGCTGGAGTACATGGTGTGTACTGCCACGCTACTGCAATTATTTGCAATTTCTATCTTATTCATTGTTTGGTGGGTTTTTTTCCCCTAAACCATTCCTAAATCCAATTCAAACTGTTTCCAAGTTTGGTATTAGGAAGGGAAAGGGAAAAGTGCTTAAAAAATGAATTGTGCAGGTATGAAATTAGCAATGAGGAGACTGTTTTTTGGAAGGATGTCTATGAGAGCTGTTCAGACAGGAGCGAGGTGCCAGGTCTGCTGAGAACACAGCTAAATGCCATTCAGGTGGCTGCTGAATGTGCAGGATGATAATGAACAAAGAGCAGAGAGTGCAAGGAGAGATAGGCCTCATTTCCTAGGATGCCTGGAAAAGGTCGGGTTGAGAGCTGGTAGTAAACTGTCCAGCTGTGCTTCCAGAACAACATTGCTGAGCTGGTACTGTGTGGCAGAATGAGCTCCCACTGAAATCCTGGAGCTGGGTCACGGCCTTTTGAAATTAAGCCCCAAAGGGAGCCTGCTCCCAAGTCTTCTCCCAGTAACAAGAAACAAACCTAAAGGCAAGCATGTGTGATGGTGTCACTTTCCATATTTAATTTACATCCTTTTAAATAAACTAAAACTTGATTTCCATCTGAAAGACCACAGTGAAGCTTGGAGGAGTGTTGCAACTTCTGGAAGAGACACCTGAACTTTTAGAAGCTTCCCCACACTCTTCCAAAACAACCATTTTCTGATGATGCAGCAACCTGTCCACTGGGGATAATTTATCGGTGTTTTTTCAGGAAAAAAACCTCAACCAGTGTAGCAGCAGAGAAGAAATATTGCTCACAAAAATAATATATGTCTTCTGCATTTTACATGTTGAAAAGGTAAATTCCACTTCTGACATTCATCCCAGAGCCACTTTAAAGGCAACCCACAGACTCAACAGGGAGAGAGAAAACACTAAATCATAATTACCTCACAAAAGGGGAGTCTGTTTCTCTGAATGCCCGAGATCTGGTTTTGCTTCACAAAAAGTATCATAAATCTATTGTGTTCTACTCACATTTTTTAAGGCCAATTAGTGCTTGTATTAAAAAGAATAAGAAAGAGAAACAGAAACAACACCTTCCAAACTTTGTTGTCATTCTTCTAGATCTGAAACTCTGATTCTCTGCTCTCATTAAGGAGCTGTTCATTAGAGGACAGCATGTTCCACAAGAGCTGAGGTCTTATATTAACAGTGAACTATGGAAAATCTTTCCCATTTGGCAGCCCACATTAACATTTCTTCTGCAAAGGGATTTCTTTTAATGCAATCTAGTGCTGTATGTGTTACTGTACAGAAGGAAAAAAAATATTTTTCAGCACAATCTTGACTTGGCTTTAATATCCCACAGGGTGACATCTGACACTGCACTGAGAGGATAACACCTCTCTGGGTAATCTTTCCAACAGGGCTTGAAAATGAGCAGTCTGTGCCATTAATATGGCAAATGTAATTAGAGCAGTATGACTGATCTTTTTTTCTTTTTTTTAAATCAACATTTCCTAAAGCTATTTCTCCAACCAAAGTTACTTTAGCTAGTGGTGCCAGGGAAAGATAAACTTGAGTGTGCCCAAATAGGTTGCTGTTTTGAAGCACAGGTAGGGAGATCAAAGGTAGTGTAGCAGCCTGTTTTGGACCTGATTTCTTAATAAAGGTAATCATTCAGTTAGTTACAGAGAATTAAAAAAAAAAAAACCCTAGGTGAAATTAGTCATGCCACAATAATGTTTTAAGGCAAGCAGATTTTTGTTTTCTTTTGTTTTAAGAAATAAAATGAAAGGAGTTTGAGTTGTGCTTCTTCGACAGTAGAGAGCCAAAACTCCAGGGCAAGGGTGCCCATGCTGTATGTTCAGATATTCTGGGACTCTGGTTTTGTTACTTTGGATATAATCACATGATTATCACACCTCTGTTTATTCTGGTCATGTCTGGTCATGCCCTTCTCTTTGCAGGTGAGCCTGAAGTCAGAGAGACCAGTGGCACAGACATATCCCATCACACGTTAGAAGTCACCAGAGATGCCTTCAGGAAGAGCTGGGACTTGCCACTGGCATTCACCTGAACACAGCTGGCCTTCCTAGGCAGGGCTGCGATGGGAAAGGGAATTGGTGAAGATGATTGTTGTTGAAACATGAAAGACTGGGTGTGGTCAGTCACAGAATCACGGAATCATTAAGGTTGGAAAAGACCTCCAAGATCATGGAGTCCGACCTTTGGCTGAACACCAGCATGCCAACTTAACCATAGCAGTAAGTGCCACATCCAGTCATTTCTCAGACCCTTCCAGAGATGGTGACTCTACCACCTCCCTGGGCAGGCCATGCCAATGCTTAACCACCCTTCTGGGAGGAAAAAGGATTGGCAGCAACACATCCTGGCATGATGAAACCGTACTGGTTCTGTGCTAATGAGACAGTCCTGTTTCCTTACAAAACACAGGTGCTGGTGGGGAGCTGAGATGTCCTGCCTTTTAAAAAATATCTGAGACCCTGGGGATTACACTGCTATTCCACAAGCAACGTAGTTGATTCAGGCATTTAGAAGTACAAAGGCATAAATTTAATGTTGAAACATAACTAGTGAGAGATACTGTACTCACCTAGTTGAACACAAAAGCCTTGACTGAGGAGTAGATTATCACAGAGAAAAGAAAAACCTGGTAAACAGTCTGTACATTACTAATAATTGCTCACTCTTTCTACTGGGAGAAGTGATCATAAATACATTCTACATTGCAAATACCTAGAGCACAGAGGCTAAAGGAGCAACATCATTAGGACTGTACTGATCATTACACCTGAGCACTGTTCTGCAGGAGTACTAATTCAAGACATCTGGATTGAACAGCCTTTTAAAAAAGCTGAGAAAAAGAAAACAGTGATTGAAAACAGTGGCATACAAGATGTATTTTAAAATATAGGATGGATTTGGCACTGGCATAATAATAAGGAAAGGTCAGTGTGCCACTGAGAGCAAACAGATAGCAATGAGCCAAGCCTTTGGCCCTTTGGAGTCAAGAGCTGCAGCCTTCTTAGCAGAGTTGTAGCAAAATCTGGTGAGTCCAGGGTGGGATCAGCAGGAGTGAGGTCAGCAGGTCTGATGGACTATTCCCAGGTGCAGAGTCAAGGTGGGTGTTTTCACTGAAGTTCCACAGGTGGGTGGATTTGGATCTAATTTTCCTTATACTTTTGATTTAGTAGGAAAATCCATTTAACCACTCTGCCCATAAAATTAGTGTATTTCCTGCCACATACAACTTTTAGACAAGCTTTGATGGACTTCCTCATATGTGAGCAAATTTTTAGTCTCATGAAGACAGACTGTACAGCCTTTAATCTCTGATCTTTTGTTATGCAAGCTGTGGTGTCTCCTGATTTCCAGATGAAGGAAAACTGTCTGTCTGCTTTGATCCTTGATTCTGGCAATTCTAGCTCCCAAAAATAAAGTATAACAATTAGGCTGAAATTCACTTCTGACTCTTTCAAAAACAATTTTTTAAAGTTTGTGCAAAGTTTAATTACCTCAATTCAGCAATAACACAATAAAGCAAGTTACATTTAAGCTGCCGTAAATGCCATATTCTTATTTTTCTTCCTTTATTGCTCCTTAAAAGGGTGCAGCAGAGAGGAAAAACTCTTATCATTTTTCTCAGGAACAATATAAATCTTTATCTGTTAATGTTTTAATGTTTATCAGTTAATTATAGATCTTTATCCACATAATCTTTGTCAATCAAGCATTCCAGATGCAAAAAGTATTAACACATATTCAAATTGCCACACATTAATATGTACCCCCCCCAAAGATAAATTTTTAACATTTTCATTTAAAGAAAAATTATCAAACACCATCAATATCATATTTGCTCACATGATGGCATCACGCTGTGATTAAAGTCCTTGGTTTGCAACAGCCAAAGGACTACCAGGAGTCTTAGAGCTGCCATCCTGGCACTGAAGGCATGTGGAGGGGTAGAGAGGATGAGGATAGGGTGAGGAGGAAGAAGGGTGAAGAGCAAAGGAAGTATCCATTTGTGAGGAAAGAAAATAGCATTACCAGATAAAACAAAAAAGGCTGTGCAAATACGTACTTAGCACCAGAGGGGGAAAAAAAAAAAGCTTTGCTGTATTCAGCCTCTGTCAGAGGAGTGACAGAACAGTGAGTAATTACTTAATGAGCTTAAGGAAAATGTACCAAATAACTAACAAATAATACTTCTAAGAAATATTCCCAATTAATGTTGACCTGCCCTGATCATTAAGATGCAGGTGAGAAGAAACTGAGACTGCCTACATCCACATGCATAATATTTCCTTCAAAAGCCCCTGCAGAGGAAAAATGCCATCGAGTTAGTTTGTAGGCAGGTACCTGCCTGCAGATAGGGCACGGTGTTTGCATGCTCTACAAAAACATAAACAACCCCAGATAAAGATCACAGGATCATAATTCAGGGTGATGGAATCTAGGAGGCCCCTGGTCGAACCCCTTGCTCAATCATGCCCATCAATAGGATCAGATCAGTTTGCTCAGGGCTTTGTCCAGTCTGGCCTTGAGAACTTCTGAAGATGGAGACTGCATAGAGTCTGTGAGCAAGCTCTACCACTGCTTGGCTGTCCTCAGGGAAAAGGATGCTCCCTTAGGATGCAAGATCGTCAGGCTACTGGTGTTTTTTAAGTGCCTGGCATAACAGTGTCCTTGTGTACACTCAGGGCCTACCACATCCATAGTAAACCAAGGCAAAATGCCAGGGATGATGGCAGAAATGTCCACTGATAACATTATTCTGCTGTGGAGCTGAGCCCTCATCCTCTTTGCAGGGGCAGGAAAAAGCTATTGAGTCTTGTTTGCCTGGAAGTTTCGAGTGTGAGAACAAAGGCTTGGAGCCCCCAGCACAGCTCCAGCATCTCTCCTACAGTTTTTCTTTTGTCACACCCATCACACTCGCTGTGCACACCAGCTCCTTGCTCACTCGCTTCCTTCCAGCCGTGGCATCACGCTGCACCCATGTCCCACACACTGAACCCTTGTTTCTTTACCTGCTTTTGGAGGACAATCCAGAGGGAAATATGCTTCTGCCTTGCCAGTGGATACAAGAATTGGCTTAAGTACCAAGAAATAAGAGCTCAGTAATGCTCACTTGGCGGCTTATGTTGTGGGAAACCAATGCTTAATGATAACAACAACTAATTATTTCACTGCTGATCACAGCATAAGCCTTCTGAAAGCCTTATCCATTGAAACTGAGTTTCTTAAAAACTAGAGGATGATGCTACCCCCACTGGTATATGGCTGTTATCTCTGATAGATTTTCCGGAATTGTGCTTACCTCAAATTATCTCAAGCAATTAAGTTCCACAAGTTGTCTTTTAATGATAAGTTCTTCCAGAATTTAAATTGATTTTTCTATCACATCAGTTCCTAGGGGTCATAATCAGTAGAGATAACTATTGCCCCAGGCACCACACAACTTCCAAGAGTTATCCTCTCTGGAGAGCTGTGTGATCCACACCTCTGTGTATTTTAACTAACGTAAACAGCCATGCTAGAGACCATGCAAAAAGTGCCAGGTACTGAGCAGGTTCATCTAGCTCAGTTGCAAACCCAGTACCACACTTTTCTTGATCCAGCAGCATGACTAACACGTAGAGTGTCTTCATTTACCGAGGGAGGACCCATCTGTACTAACACAGGGCACAAGAATTACAAGCTGCTGGAGTACAATGCACCAGTGTAATTAGTTCACTTGTAGCTGGCCCCTTGGTTTAAGTAATTGTTCTCGATTATACCCACTGGCCCCGAGCAGCTCCCCCAGAAGGAAGCAGCCACTGGGGCAGATCCTGACCTGCCACGTGCATCCCAGGCAAGTGGCAGCAGTGTGTCCTCCCCCTCCTCTGCGGGGCCGTGGGAGCAAGTGTCCCAGCCTCTGGCCCCCACGTCCCCTCCCAGCCGAGCTGATCCAGCAGGCATCCTTCCTCATTCCCATGTGAGGCTGACAGATTGGGCACTCTGCCAGCATCTGAGACACAATTACGGTCACATATGCTGGAAGTTGAGAGAAAATGTGTGGGATTTATTTTATTTTTGGGGGGAGAAGAGAGGCAGGAGAGCAACTGGAAGGCTTTTAAGCAGTCGAGGCCTCTGACAAAACAGGATTGAAAGCTATGCAACATATTTCATATAATTCAAGGCTGGACCGCATGCATGTGTTATTAGTTCTCAAAACCATTGTGTATGGCTATTTCTCCATCCTCAGCAAGCTTTTCTGGCTGGGAGGCCAAAGGAATAGTTGGTACCAAGCCAAAGCAGTTTAGGAATTTTTCTTGAAGGAGGGAGGAAAAAATGTGAAGCAGAAAGTAAGGGATCTTTAAGGGCACAACAGCCTCTTCTAATGTTTCTTAAACTTTCCGGTATCTTCCCCTCAAAATTCGCTCTTTTCCTAGTGAAACTTCCCCTTCCCTCCCTCCAGTTCAGGGAAAAATTAACATTGGGACAAAGTGGTCTATGTCCCAGCGGTACCTGACTCTCACCTTCTGGGGCAGCCATCACCCGACAACAGGATTGCAGCAGCCAGGGACACTCTGACAGATTCCCGGGGTCCTCACAGAGCAGCAGAAATAAGCTACCACAGCTTTGACAGATGTCTTACACTCATCTCTTCAGCTTAGGAGGGAGGTGAGGGACGAGGAAAAACAAGGAGGAGGAGAGCTGAAAGCTTTACAAAGACTATTCAAACAGGGGCTGCTTTTTTTTTTTTTTTAAACAAGGCAAGAAATTAAGTGGGGAAAATACTTTAAATCAAAACGTTTATAAATGTATAGCTTCATTTTATTATATAGCTTTATTTCTCTGTCTGTCTCACACCATGTTTCCATTATTGTCAGGAGAATGAACTGCATGCATGCCAAATCAGGTCATTCACAAATATAGAACGAACGTCTGTCATTACAGATTTACCACTCCAACAATGGCATATCCCTTCTGTCTATAAAAATCCTGGTCCATTAGCAGGGCAAGCTCTCTGCATGTCAGCCCTTTAACACTCCATGCACCTCAACAAACTGGACATACAGCATTCCTTCAGAATGCCAGCCTGTGCATTTGCTCCAAAACAATTACAGGATGTGTGGGTGATGTCCATCAATTCAGCAACAAAGCCGAATTTATTCATGCAAAAATTCACAGCACACTGAATCCTGAGAGAGCTCAGCACAGATTCAGGGTAAGACCCAAACCCACAGCGACCATCACCCTCTCACCTTCTTTGGAGATGATGTAAAGTTGCTGAGGCAGAGAGAGAACCATGTCTCCAAGTTCGACATCTACATATCTTTTAAATCCCTCCAGGGATGGTGACTCAACCACTTCCCTGGGCAGCCTGTTTCAATGCTTGACAACCCTTTCAGTGAAGAAATTTTTCTAAATATCCAATTCAAACTTCCCTTGATGTAACCTGAGGCCACTGTCACCTCAGTTCCACTGCAGAGTGAAGGAGAGCCCCGGTCTCCAGACTGCCAGGTCTCTGCTTTAGCTTTGGCTGCCTTGAGTGGTGCCAGTCAGCCCAAAGGTTAGGTGTTTCCTCAGACCTATTCAGCTTCAAGATAAACCTGTGCTGTCTAAATATTCTCTCACAAGCTGCTTTGCCATCGTGGAGAATCTCAAAATGACCTTAAACCAACAACATCTGGGAATTCTTTAAAACAAAGCATTGCCTCAGTACAAAGCTTGATTTTTCACTGTGGAACTCCGTCCATTTTATGCTGGACAAAACAAACTGTTCTTATGGGGAACTTAGGCAAGGAGAGAGGAGGCCAATTTTCAGACCTCTCAGGAACTAATCCTAAGTCTTGCTGAAATGCCCAAAGATATATTCATATTCCAATATCAAGATTAATGCCCAGATGAATAAACTGGCCTCTCCACTCTGGTCACACCAGCTCCTCACAGTGATGCCCCAACTAATTCCTCACAGCATAGTGTCTGATTTCCATTTGGACCAGCAAATATTCTTTTGACAAGTATCCCAGTTAGATAAAACAAATAAATAAATATGAATAAAAAGAGAAAATACACTGCTTTTCCAGGAAATTGTAGTGCATTTGAATCTGTGATGTGGAGATAGTGCTGTGCATCATACAATACATCTACACTGAAAGCCAAATTTTAACTTGAAAATCTCCACGGATTTATTTGCCATCATGGGGAGCAATTAGGCTTTCTCCAGTGGACAAAGCATCGCTGTGAGATTGTCACAAAAGCTAGAATCCACATTTCAAAGAGAACAGTGGATAAAGCACCTGTTTAAGGCACTGCAGTTAAACCTTTGTGGATTTGTAGTTTTATTTTATAGCTTCAAGGGATTTTTCATTTTCAAAAGGAAAAGAAGAAAGCAAGAAGCCCAGGTAAAGTATGCATTTACTGACAACAATGAAGTTGACAATGTACATTGCTCCAGCTAAAGCTAAGCCTCTCTACAAATCACTTATAATCTAACAGGCAGATGTACAAAATACAGAAGGGGAAGGGGGTGGGCAGAGCACTCAAGAACTTACTCAAGTTTGTTCCATTTCCTGAGGAAATCACAGGAGAATGTGACTCTCTAGTGAGGATTAAAAGGGAATGAACAGTAGCACGGCAACCAAGGAGGGAGGCAAATATTGCACATGGAGACATCATTACAGAAAAAGGCGAGGGGAAGGCAAATAGCTATGGTGTTGTCTGGGTAGCAGTACCATGTATGGCCATGTGTGACAGAGCCCGAAGAAAGCCCTTGGGTTTCTTCCACGCCTTTCCTTCTTGTGTGCCAGGAATTAATAATGTGGTTGCTGTCATGGCTGTCCAGCGGTTCCTCAAGCTCCTCCACCAGCTGATTCAAACTGAGAGACAAGTTTCAGGACAGACTGTATTTGGTAGGTCCCCACACACAGACACAGTAACCTCCATGAACACAGACCACGAAGGAAGCTTGGCTCTAGGTTCAATGCTCAGTACTGGAGAGAAGAGGGGAGGGCAGAAAAGCTGTAGGAATGGGCCCCAGCAGGATGCACTGGTTTAAACACCCTGATGCTTGCCAGAGGAGAAGGGAACCTGAAATATAAATTCTTTGTAGAAATTATATGAGCAAGCCTCCTTAGATACAAAAAAGATCGTATAATAAACCCACCACTGCTGAAGAACTCAAAGGCTGCTCTGCATTCCTGAGGGGGAAAATACAAAGATAAGGGGAGGAGCAAAGGACAGAGTCTTCAGCTGCATCTTCACAAGACTTGATTTTGTACTTCCATGCCAATGCCACTCTTACGTGAAAGCCTTTGAAAAGCCACTAGTTTTTAGGTTGCTTATCAGTATTTCTGATTAAACAACAAAGTACAGCAAACAATACTAGTAAGCTGTTTAAGCCAGCTGCAGCACTGTCAGGCTTATGAATATAAACAGACAGACCACTAAACCAACCAGAGATCTTCCACTGAGGTAAACGGGCGCTGCCTAGAGCTCATGACAGATGGTTTTAGAGCAGGTCAGGCACGTGGTATCCATGTAGCATCTTGTATCATATGGAAAGCAAATTTTCTTTCACGTGGTTTATTCCAGATGAAGGAAAAAAATCCTCTTTGATTTTATCGCCACACCATCTTCTGATCCCCAAAGGTGACAATGAATTAGCATAATTTCTTTCCAATTCACAGTGATAACCTTCCTCAGAAACACAGGAAGGGCGGTGAAAATCTGAAATCTTTATTGAGAGCAGACACTTTAGTTTACTTGCAAATAGCTCTGCTTATGAACAACCCTCTCAGTCTAGCATAGTCTCCCACTCTTCATCATGTCCCTCACAGCCCAAGGCTGTGCAAGTTAACTTTGATACTGGTGACAGATAGAGAGCAGCAATGGTGGAGAACACATCTGCATATTATGCATATTATGCTCTCACCTCCTGGCCACTCTGCCCTGACACCATCTCTGAAAGGACACATTCTAGCTATGGCTGTCTTTGCAGCACCCTGAGAGAGTGTTCGCTAAAGCAAAATTTTGTTAGGGAGCCATGAGGTATCTGTTTGGTAGGGACTGGAAAGGAGATCCCAAACTCATTTCAGATACTAATGATGTTCAGCCAGTATTTGCCCAGGTCAGCGATGAACTCCTGACCTGGACAGGAAAGACTCTGCGGCTGGTTTGCAATCCCTCGAGCTGCTCAATCCCATGATAATGTCATTTCTGAAACAGCGCCAATGGAGCATAAAAGCAGCAGGCAGGACAGAAGGCATCGAATGCTAATAGCCACTCCTTAACAGAAGAAAGAGTCTAATCCCTGGCTTTGAAAAGCACTCAGCCCCCACATGCTAAAAAGAGGCATGTGGGAGAGCTCTACCCTGAGTGTGCCAGAGGACGTGGGACAGCAGATGCACATGTACCTGTGAATATAACTTTTCTGAATGCATGAGGAAACCTTATGTTCCCAGGCTTCCCAGGGCACAATTAAACCAGACCTTTATTTCAAGGGCACTGCCAAATAAGTGGCTTGTTTGAACTTGACTCAATCAGGAATTGAAAACACGGAAAAGAAAATAGGAGCAAGCAACCGGATGAGGCTCTGCAAGAGAATTCAAGTCTGACAGATTTATGGAAACCTTGTTTCCATATGGATCAGTACTGCTGCCTCNTTATTGAGAGCAGACACTTTAGTTTACTTGCAAATAGCTCTGCTTATGAACAACCCTCTCAGTCTAGCATAGTCTCCCACTCTTCATCATGTCCCTCACAGCCCAAGGCTGTGCAAGTTAACTTTGATACTGGTGACAGATAGAGAGCAGCAATGGTGGAGAACACATCTGCATATTATGCATATTATGCTCTCACCTCCTGGCCACTCTGCCCTGACACCATCTCTGAAAGGACACATTCTAGCTATGGCTGTCTTTGCAGCACCCTGAGAGAGTGTTCGCTAAAGCAAAATTTTGTTAGGGAGCCATGAGGTATCTGTTTGGTAGGGACTGGAAAGGAGATCCCAAACTCATTTCAGATACTAATGATGTTCAGCCAGTATTTGCCCAGGTCAGCGATGAACTCCTGACCTGGACGGGAAAGACTCTGCGGCTGGTTTGCAATCCCTCGAGCTGCTCAATCCCATGATAATGTCATTTCTGAAACAGCGCCAATGGAGCATAAAAGCAGCAGGCAGGACAGAAGGCATCGAATGCTAATAGCCACTCCTTAACAGAAGAAAGAGTCTAATCCCTGGCTTTGAAAAGCACTCAGCCCCCACATGCTAAAAAGAGGCATGTGGGAGAGCTCTACCCTGAGTGTGCCAGAGGACGTGGGACAGCAGATGCACATGTACCTGTGAATATAACTTTTCTGAATGCATGAGGAAACCTTATGTTCCCAGGCTTCCCAGGGCACAATTATTTCAGACCTTTATTTCAAGGGCACTGCCAAATAAGTGGCTTGTTTGAACTTGACTCAATCAGGAATTGAAAACACGGAAAAGAAAATAGGAGCAAGCAACCGGATGAGGCTCTGCAAGAGAATTCAAGTCTGACAGATTTATGGAAACCTTGTTTCCATATGGATCAGTACTGCTGCCTCCAGAGCTCCAGCAGCAGCAATCAATGAGAACAATGCTAGCTCCGGCGGATGTCTGCGTGGTGAAAAAATCCCTCACATATATGTTTTTACATAGAAGCTAAGAAAATAGAAGTGCAGAACTCGGGTGGCTTCCTTATTCATTTGCCACAGCTGGCATCCCATGCAGGGGGACACGGGGCTATGCTCTGATGTACAGCTGCACTGGTGGGAGGAATCAAAAGAGTGAGCTGATTTACCGAGTTATGAAACGGTGACACACTCTGCATGGAAATGAAAGGAAATATATCCGTGCAGGCAGTGAGAGCAAGGCTATGGGGGGTCAGGTGGGAAAGCCAACATCATTAGACACGTGGTCATACAGTTACAAAGTCAGATGGATTTACATGGAGGCTGAGAACTCATGTTCTGCTGCTGTATATATATCAAGCTGATGTAACCCTATTACACTTAAACACCTGGTAGTGACTAGAGTAATGAAACACGCTACTGTCTCCATAAATCCCTCTCTGTGTGTGCATACACGCACATGTGTACCTTTGCTAATTATGGCAAGTAATGGTGATGAGGCTAAATTTGAGTGTGGAACAAATTCTGGTGACGTCAGTGGTCTAATACTGAGAATAAAGCTGGAAAAGACCACGGTGTTCCCCTCTGTCATCCACGCCTGGGGATTGCAGCCAAAAATGGGCATGGCATGTGCTCTTCCTCCATTTGCCCTTTCCTGAATCGAGCATCTGCAAGCTTCAAAGAGGAAGGAAATTTTGTTTCTACTGGTTGTTCTGCTGAGTAAGAAGGAAAATTTGCAACTGAAGCAGAAGATAAAGCAAAAAAAGGGTGGAACAACTTGATTTCCAAGCAATGTAGGAAATCAAATTTTAGGAAAATGCATCATCTTTGCAGGGAAGAACACGGCCTTCTTTATCTAGATCTTTAATCATGTCCCTATTCCCCACCCATGGCATCTGGCCGTGTCTTATCCTGCATGAAAGGAAGTTCTGCTTCTTCCAAGAACACTTCCTCCTCCTGATTAATTCAACAGTGCATTCATGACTTTCCCTGGAGTTTTTCCACAGGAAAACTAGGCTCAGAGATAACTAGTGCATCTCTGGCTCTATATAAATCAGAAGCTGGACATCCACAGCTGATTTAGAAAAGCAGGCACATCCAACAGTAAACAAAGCACAAGGAATGATGCACGTAACTCCAAACAGGCATTAAAAGGCACCCAAGCATGCATTTGTTTTGCATAACGTTTTCAATCTGTTACAAAACACAAACCAAACCAAACCAAATGAACCAAAAGAATTTATATCCATAGTTCTGTCCAGTGATGGAAATGTCAAAACCTGTGACCCATCCTTTCCCTGCAGAGTACTGGCAAAAGCTGAGTGGAACATACTGAACACAGTGTCTTCCTCTAAGAAAAGAGCTGGTGTCTAATGACAAGGTCAATGCTTAGAGCTAGTGTTGCAGCAGCCACGCTGGGATCTGCCAATTTTTGCTGCTTAAGTGTTTGACAGATTTCACACACCCTGGCAGAGAGGGAAGCAGAGGTCCAACAGACAGCAGAGTTAGTTTGGGTTTTCAGAGAGCCGGGATGAACTTCTTGAGACGCGGGGCAACCAGCTAAAATCCCTCAGGGCCCTTTTCTCCCTGAGAAAACTGGGAACAGTTGCAAAAACTCAAAAGCATGTTGCAATGATGACACAGTATAATTTGGGATACGATTACGGTTATGAGGGCCATCTGATAGGCAGGCATAAGAGATAGTCAGGCACCCAGAAATCTCTCTAGCTTATATAAATGGATCCCTGAGGGCAATGAGCATGAATAACTTATGAACTGCCAATGCATCTGCTCCATAAAGAGAAAATACCATGAGTTTTCCTCACTGTAACCTCCAGAGGCAATACTCACGTACACACCACTGGTCCAGTTAGTAATGGGGAAAATAGCTTGTAGGTGCACATATGACAGTAGAAAAAGTTGAATAAAGGGGATAGGAAAATAGGAATCCCCATCTGTATTTCAAATGGGACAAGAGTCTTACATTCCCTGTTTTGAATTGCCTTAAATGGTGCTGCAAGATGCAGCTTCAGGACTGTTTGTCCTGAAAGTAAATCCAGGTAAACCTGTGACAGCAACATATGCATATAAATGCAGATGCAGACACAGAATTGACAGGAAAGGAGGAAAATAATCCACATTTCTGAAGTGTTCCACTTCCTCTCCTCCACAATTATATTTTCATATGGTGGTTTTGCATCCATCTAATTCAAACATGTGCAAATGGGGTAGGCCCTAAGGCTCTAAGATAACCCAAGTGGAACAAAAACATGAATGCACATGCAAATGCTATGGTAAGTAACATATGTTTTAGATACTGCTGAGATCGTATGTTGATATGAAGTAACAGAGACCTCTGCTTTTCATCACAGGCCGTACTCACTACTCATAGGTAATCTATATAAAAAAACGGCACGGTTTAGTTCCATATGAAATGCATGTCATTTGCACATGGCAAATATTCAGAGAGGGGAAAGGTTAAAACAGAACATACATGGAATCACAGAGACAAAATGGTTTTCCCTTTGCAGCACCCTCACTTGCTTTTCCCTCATCTGGTAGAGCACACTGGATTCTGCTACCTGTGTAAGGCTACAGCTGCTTTTAAAAAAAAGTGTATTTATTTTTTAATGACAGGCTACACTCCCTGAAGTCTGAGAATAGAAAAGTTCAGGGCAAGTCACAAAGCAGGGAGTTGTAACCCAGTGCCAACTAAGGGAGGGAGAAAATTCAGATTCAGGGAGGCAGCAACACTTCCACACAGCAGGCTGGATCCTGCTTGCGTGCATCTAGTTCAGTACAGTCACTGGAACTTGCTTGAGCCTAGCAAGGATGGCTTGATTGCTAAACTTCTACTGAAAGAAAGTTTTTTTTCTTCTCTGGGTGCTAGAGAATATCAGAAGAATAATCTGAGTTTGATCACAAACAGAATTTAGATTTCAGATCCAAACAGCTCCAGTCTTTGTTAGGTATCTGGCTCTAGCTCCAAATCTGTCCCAGCAGTCAGTGCTACAGTTGTAGTGCTATGATGAAATAGAACTGTTTGAAGAGGTTTGTATGGAGCCCTTTTCCACTGAAACTTGCAGATCTGTAAAATCAAAATGCTTTACAGAATCAAATAATATTTTAAAATTACAGTCAAGAAGAAACACAAGAAGACTTGTGACAGTCTCCAAGGAAGCTGCTTAGACCTCTTGGAGGAAACTGTTGCCTTCAGAAATCCAGAATTTTCCTTCTGAATGTCTTCTTGCTCTGCAGGACAAAACTAAGTCTCAAAATCCTTTGTGAAACAGCATATGTATCTTCTATCCACTTCTAAGAGAAGAATAAACAAAATGATGCAAAGAACATATTTGTGCCTGCTTACATAATATACAAAACTCTTGGAAATCAGGAAAGATAAATCAATGTGACACTACTGGAAAAGAACGAAAGATCTTTCACTGCTTTGAAGTTATTAAGGGGCTATATGTGTATTTTTTTTCTAGCTGAGGTTATGTTACATAAAAGTATATTAAAACATTATATCAAATGCTCATTTTTTAATTTACGAGAGATGGGTGTAGGCCTTTTGAAGCAATATTTGGAACAACAGTTTTCCCAAACATCATACTCCAGTGATTCCAGTTGCATTTTGCTGTTTCCTACTATTCAGCCGGGCCAGCTTGCAAATAGATATATAGTATATGTGACAGCATTTTAGTCTGCTTTCAAAAACCACAGAGAACTTTGAGCCTAAGCTGTAGCATTTGCTTACTCTACCCTGATCACCTCCTCAAAACTAGTATTTTACTAAATCAACAGTCAGAAACAGAGCCTCAGCTAGAGCCAAACAGTACTCTTTTCATGATCTTTAATAATTTCCATTTTTTGGCACCCCAAAATGGCCTAGTGGAGAAAGTCCCATGGATTGGCAATTCAAAGCCTATTGACATTAAGTTTTGCTTTTTTTAGTTACCTTTTGCAGATTGTTTCAGAGCAGTCCACAGAGATCTGGGGATTGACAGACCACAGGCTGAAAACCGCATTTCAGTAGAGCTGCACCAATTTACAGCAGATTAAAACCCCAGGTTTTAAAGCTGGCCAATGGCAATCAAATTAAATAGCCGAACAGAAAGCACTGCAGGATTGCACAGCCAGAGCACAGTGGGCTTTGCCCAGCACAGGTTTATGTTGGAAGGGTGGAACACTGTTCCATTCCTCTTCTTGCCTGGGGCAATAAAAAAGTTCCTGCAAACCCAGAAGCTCTAATTTAAAAGAAATTTGAGGTATAGTCATTCCCGGCCCAGACTAATGCCTATGAGCTCCAACAGAGTTAGAATGAGTGGCCCAATACAGGTAATGGTCTTTATTGCCCTTTTTGCTGTGAAGACGTCCTTTGGAGGCATCAGCCAAGCATGCCACCATGCTGAGGCTGCATGAAAGCAATTAAAAAGACACTGATGTCCAGAAGCTGCCGAAAAAGCAGCTGCTGCAGTGTTTGCTGATGAGTTAATGGTCAGGGCCATATATATGAGATCCACACTTTCCTCTCCCCTCTATTTTTTCATGCTCAGCCCTCACTGGCTTAGGTCTAGTGTACCACATCACTCTCAGCTTTTTATTGTCACCAGTTTCAGTGGTTGTTGGGGGTTTAGGAGGTTTTCTTTTTGTGTGTGCGTGTGTTCTTTTCTTCTCCTCTCAAAGGAATTTTTCCCCATGTTAAGGCACGATTGCTGGGTACTTAAGAGAAACAAAGGACCGAGCTAGCCACAAGGGATNTGCCTTAGTTATTGTTGTTTTTGCTTTGCCTTGTTGTACATATATATACATATATATATATATAAGTAAAGACCTGTTATTCCTATTTCTCATATATTTGCCTGAAAGCCCCTCATTTTCAAAATTATAATAGTTCGGGAGGAAGGGGGTTACATTTTTCCATTCCGGGGTGGGAGGGGGACTCCTGCCTTCCTTAGTAGACACCTGTCCAAACCAGGACAGTGGTTCTCCTCAGGTCCTGCCTAAATCCCATGGCCAGGTCTAGTTTCAAAGCATCGGTCTCTGTTTCCACCCTGCTTTTTGTGGTGACAGTGGGGACAGTGAGGCTTATGGTGGGACTGGCTTCCTAACTCTTTTTCTAACCCTCATCCTTCCTCCCTTTTGCCTGGCTCTGGCTGCAGCCTGGCATTTGGCGTTCCCTGGTTTCTGGCAGGAAACTCATCTCTGCTCACACTCAACTACTCTTGCAGAATACATGACCACTCTTCAAGGAGGATCCGAATTGTCTGAGGGGAATTGTGATTCAGGAAGAAGCTAGAGTAGAAAACAATGACCAGAGAAAAGGAATTCAAATGGGAAAGGTGAAGCATCTTTTGTAGAAGGAGATCTGGTTTCCAGAAAGATAAGGGAAAAGCCATTGCTAGAGGGAAGAGAGCAGTAGCTGCCTCAGTAACACTGATGATCTTCCTGATCCAGAGGTGAGAGGTTTGATGTGGAAAAAGAGACACCCAACTAAGGAGGAAGGAGGCAGGGTGACCTGATGAGGGAGAGAGGGGTCTATGTGTGGGAAGCAGAAGTACTAATTAATAGGAAATGATGGCCAGGGAGGAATGGCACAGTGTTTGTGCCAGAGCAAATGGTACTTGCGGGAGGAAAAGCAGGAGGCAGCATCGCTGAAGCAATGGAGGCCAAGCCACCCTGACGCAGCCACACTTCTGGGCGAGATCTGCCCCAACAGGCTCCCAGAAAAGCACCTGGCCTTTCCAGAACTGTGCAGCACGGAAGGATTTCCTCGTAATAGCACAAATTCAGGAGACAAATACCTCACCATTATTCTAGCATTTTTCACACCCAAGAGGATTTTTAGCTGTGGACCAGCAGTGGCACGGACTCTCGCTTTTTGATTAATCTTTCATACCATCTGCTCTCCCTCCACCTATCCATCATCTTGCTGCCTGACTGATGATTACTTCAGAGTGCAAATCACCTAACATCATTCTGGCTGATAAATTATATATGAAGGATGGGGGCATGGTGAGTAAGACTGAACCCAGTGACATCAGTTTATGTCTGGGGATAAGCACGGGTGTTCAGATACCCTAATGCCAGACACACTTGAAAACAGGCAGATTAGATTAGATGAAGAGGCTCCAGTGGAGTTAGTCCAGGTTTACACAGGCGTACGTGAGATCAGAATTGGCCTTCATTCTGTGGAAAAATATCACCTGTTTACAAAAGGAAATTTCATGCACATAGAAAAGACCCTATCCTTAATTAATAACATGGAAAAATACTAAAAATATGGACTAACCAGCAACAATAGCAGCTTCTCTCTACTCTGGTGTCATCTTTGATGTATGCACCTGCTTGGCAACTACTGGTGTTGGTTAATCACCTTTCAATCTGGGGAAACCAGTCAACTCCATTTGTTTTGCTTTTTCCCATTAACTGCATAAATGAAAAAAACATGTGAAAGAACAGCTTAAGCTCAACTGCAGGCCGAGTGAAGGGAATTCCTGACAAGAAGCTCTGAAGACGGGCCCCTAGCACGGCAGGGGTGAATGCCACCCCTTCCGAGGTGTCTGCAGAGAGAGCTAAGTGAATCTGTGGGCAACAGACGGTGGCTGGGGTGAGTACCCACAGCACAGACTCCATAGGTATTGTGGGCTTCCCTCTGCAAGGCAAAGATGCTCAAATATTCTGCTGTGGATTTACCTGCTTGCCATTGCCCAAATGCTCTGGTAAAGGATGGAGCTGGAGAAAACAAGGAGTTCTTCCATTAGAAGGGGAATAAGAAACAAGGACTGAACAAGGTTGTTACCATTTCTGATGCCTCTGCACCAAGCCCAAACCACGGCCAACCTTGACAAAGCCTCCCAAGCTGTTTATCTCCTTGCTTTGTGACTTCTCCACGTTTTAAGGCTAATCTTTCTCTTGTTTTAAATACTTTCCAACATTTTTTTTCCTTTGGAAATAATGTACAGGGTGTAAAATAAATTGCAGAGGCTGAAAATGAACATTATAACATCCCCCAGAGACATGAAGTAAAGCATGGTCCCCACTGTTGCCACCTGCAGCTCCCCCCTGGGGTGAGTGGAAGGGCTCACAGAGGGCAGACAACCCATTACACACTATAGGGAACAGCCACAGCATTTTTGCCAACAGTGTAAGGCCCTAGCAAGCTTCCACCCTGCTGGGTGCAGGTGGCTGGGCTGGTTCCTCCACCACTCTCTGTGCATGGCTGGCCGAGCCAGTTGGTAATTCAGGGGGTTTTTGGAGTTCATGGTGACTCCATTGTCTTCAGACAGCCTCTAACAGAGTGAATAACACACCTTTGCTGCCTCATCCACAAACTATGGCCATGCTGCTGATCAAGGACTTCCTGACCCACCAGAAGACACATGTTGCACATCATGTCATCACACATTTTCTTGCCAACGTTGGCTAGGGCAGCAACCAAACCTGCCGGCTGGTCTGTAAAGTCATGTGCCATAAAATTTCTAATCACATCTGTCATCCCTTTCAGGTCACTGTCCCAGTGTGAGAGTCTGACTTGCCTGGAGCAGATGCAAGGGAACTGCATCTCTGTATGTTGCCCTGTCTACCTCCTGGGGGAAGCTGCAGACTGTTCAGGCAACAGACCTTTAGGAGAGGCCAACCAACACTGGGGAAATAAATTTCAGTGGGGACTAAGGACGAGCATTAGCCTTATTCCTTTGCCTTCTCAAAAGTGATTACAAATTAGTATTAACTAAAGGAAACAAAAGACATAGAGATAAAACTTTCCTAATCCCCCTTTCCTCTCTAGCCCAAGAACAAAGCCTACCTCCATGCATTCAGGTCTCGCACTGGGCAAAGGATGAAAGGAAGGGCACATCGTGGCTGTGGCCACAATATTTAATGCATTAGTGGAAGAAGTTTAGAGGAACCATAGCTCTGAGAAATACCTAGAAATTCATTCTGGAAGCAAGCAAGATTCACACAATCTCTGTGCTAAGTAAAAGCCACTTTTGTGGGGGAGTGGTGGGAAAGGAAGCTTGAAATTAGGCAAATTATTCAAAATACTATATCCTTCAGAACTCGAGGGAGATACAGAATGAAGGGAAGAAAGACCCACTGGGGCTTATTTCTGCTTCTCCTGAAAATAAAGAAGCATCCCAGGATGCCTGCACTCTGGCTTTACACTTTCCTGAGAAGGAAAAGTGTGTGTTCAGGGATGCTCTGACAACAGTGGGAGTCCATTTTACACTACTCCGAGAGAACAAGGGAGGCTTTCTATGTCTAATCACATGGGAGGGATCTGTTCCTACATCCTGAAATGCTTCAAATAGTGGTTGTTTCTAATGGTATAGACACTGGGTACAATTAATGTCTCTTATTGCAGCACTTTAGTGAATCCCACCTCAAAGCTTGACTTGTGCTGTTTACAAGAGAATTGTGAATAAGAAATAAAAGCAAGTAGATGTTTTCTTCCAACTCTCTCCTTCCACCCTAAGTAAAATTGTGAAACTAAAACTACGTGAAAAATATTGCTATCTGAACATCAGGTTCAAATTCTCTTGAATAATTGAAACCAGCATATCTGAAAATATTCAAAGTAAGTGAAACACATTTCAAATTTTGCAGTAGATGAAATCCTCAATCTATTTTTGTTTTAAATACCATTCAGATGGTTTTATTTTTCCTACTGAAGAAAAAAATACGGACTTCATTATTTAAGCTTCTGGTATCCAAAACTACCATAAAGAATCATCTGCTTAGGACTTGCATTGCCAGTGGTTTGGGAACTTAGCCAAAATCACAGATTACCAAAACAAATCTAGCCCTGCATGGGACAGAATGGAATGGTTCACTCTGAGAAAACATGCTGGTCTCTCATTGCACTAAATGTTTAAAAAAAACATCCCTGATTCACAAACACCTCACAATTACAGAGTGTCCCAAACAGACCTTTGGTTTGGCTTCAGAAACTTCAAGGTGGGGTGCCTGGAACATTCTGTTTGGAGGCAGGGGGTGCTAGCAGTTTTTGTCACATCAAATATTTGCATCAGACATGGATTGCTAGCCCCATTTGCTTCAGCATTCTTTCCTCTACTTGTTTGTAGCTATGCATAGGGTAGAGTTTCTCAAAGCCTATGGTTTAATAGGTAAAAGGCCCATATCATATTAAATTATGGGGCCACCAGAGAGAATAACTATGGGATTTTTCAGCTTGCTCTTATTTACTGAGAATAACCCATGGCATCCTAGTTTCTTCCTCGAGAAATGAATGTAAAGACACCCATCTTTTTTCAGCCCTCTGGGAAGGACAAAGCTTGCCTGTGGGACACTTTCCTTTTGAGAATAGTGCTGCTGTTAGGGTGACTGCTGAAGGAGAGAGTTGGAAATGTGTCTTACATTAAGCTCTTGATCTGGTATGAGTAGAGGTTGTTTCATTTTGCCTGACTTTGCATCCTGTAACCATGGCCTGGCTCGTGTAGATGCCGGCCTTCTTTCTGACACCTTTATTCTTCCAGCGAAGTGAAGCTGTCACAGGAGACCATGGCTAGAGAAGGAGCAGGAACTCTCAGGTGGTTGGGATCGGACAGAACAAGACAGACAAGTGCTGTCTGCTTTCCCCTCACATGGGAGCCAGTCTCAGGAGTACCAGGCACTGAATTAGCAGAGACCTCATCTTTCAGTTCATGTTGTCTAATGCAAGACCAGTGGGGCATAAAGTTTCTATTATCTACGTTTTAATAATGGATGAACCTCCCCTCCTCCTGCTCCAAAAAGCCCTACGTATAACCCCACACCAGGCAGACAACACAGCTGGTCCTTTGTCTGCTCACTGCTTCCAGATGGGTATCCAGTGCCACCTGAGATGGGTGGGCTCAGGGCACATTTTGTTACTTGCATTTGATTTCAGACACTGGAGGCTTCCCATTCTGAGCTCAGTTCTACTTAAGGGTGTTCATTTTGCATTTGTGTTAGCCCTGAAAATGACTAAGGGATAAGAAGTGTGCTACCAAAGCTCTGCATTTTCAACTTTGCTACATAAAATATCACTTACTTGTTGACCAACTATCAGGGATGCCAAGGAGTATTATTATTCTGACATGGACGAAAGTCCATTCAGACAGTAGGTCCTCAGGTTTGGATGTCCAAATATGGCCTCAATTCCAATGACTGCCAGGTTGCAGAAGGATGAACATTGAAGCCGCTATTCTAAGGGGCTGGTCACTTTCCGGGCTTTCTGACTGCTTTTATCAGGATCAGGACACTCTCTCCTATCATACAGTTAATTTGGAGGTCCAGGTTATTGGCACAGTGTTAAGGAAATGCTAGAAATAGTTGAGCAATTCATCATTATTTCATAGAAGTGTTACAGTACCAAGGAAAATTATGTTCAAACTTTTAATTGAACAAATGCAAAACAGGCACAGAAGTATAGAGAGTTGGAATAGAAGGGTTAAGGTTGGCCTGTGGAGAATGAGTGGGAATGGTGAGGTGGGAAAGCACCAGAAGGAGCGACAGAAGGTTTTGCTGGTACCCAGCTCTGCAGGTCATCAAAATCACAGCACAGCCATGTGCAAATTCTGAAGAGACCCAGGTAGGGAAAACAATGGACTGCCAAAAAAGAGGGACAGCAGTTAAGAGACTGTGATGAAGAAGATGAAGAAAAGGTTGGAGCTTTAAGCCCCCAGACACAGAGATGGAAAATTATGAAAAAACCATAATGACTCTCAGAGGTAGGAGAGGATAGAGACGAAAGTTCCTATTCACTATAAGCTCCTGAAGAGTTCAAAAGGCTTGTGAATATGCAAGTAGGGGAGTGTGAGCAAGTAAAATCTGCTTGTTTTATAATAAAATCACCTTTCTCTTCTGTAAAATCTAACTTCGAGCTTTGCTACAATTGCAACACTGCTTGCTGCAGAAAAACGGCTAATACACTCCCTGCTAAGGCAGAACTCAAGATAACGTGGTGGATTTGGTACATCTACAAAACTATTTCTGAATGTTTAGAGCTTGTTCAAGCATCTGTGCAATAAAACTCCAACCTCCACGACCTAAAATTTCTAGGAAAAGTATCCCACCATACAAGAATAAAGCGGTCCTCAAATGACAAAGAAACCCAACAGGACTTCATTTTTTCTTGATTATACTTGATGGGAACAAGCCATAAACTTCATTTTGAGGCTCCAAATTCACTTCTTTATCGTGGGCCATACATCACTTAAACAAAAACACTTTCATTGCTGCCCTAACAGCTGTGGATTTCGAGTCCTGGGGAAAACACCAGAACATTTTCTACTTAACAGTTCATCCAAAAACACAAATAAAGCTCATTTATTTGGCTCAGAAATGTCAATCAAGAAAAGAATTATAGACCTGTCTTGTTTTCAAATACAATCTGTATGACAGAGGATTAATCAATAGCCTACCATTCCCAAAGCACAGTGATGAAATCATGTCCAATTTTCTGACTCTCAGAGAAAAAATTGTACACAGTCAATTTTAATAGTGAAATGACTATACTTATCTCTTCCAAACAAGATTATATTATCAGAGGAATATAGAGACGACAGAAATTGAACTCCTCTCAAGAAAAGCAGGACAGAAGGGAAATGGAACATGGCCAGCAGGAGATGTTACAACCTTAGTCCATCTGCACTCAAGAAAGTGACCTCCTTCCCTAGGACGTTGGATGTGTTCCACAGAGACTGTCAACAATAAGGTCTAGACAGAAATCTTCCTTCTTTAATTCCCAGAGCTTCAATTTGCAATGAAGCAAATGTGACAACTATTGGATAAATGGTAGGATGGCTCTAGTATAAAGTGCAAGCTCAGGTTGTTTCTCCCTGCCTTCTGCTGGAAAACCCCACACATCTGTTCAGAAGGAATTAAAAGCTTCAGCTGTCTGTTACAGCTGAAGGCACAGCGCCCTGCGTTCCTGGCATAGGCTGATACCTACAATCCCTCGTGCGGGAAGAAGTCAGACACAGTTTGCATCTCTAGCAGCAGCACTACCACAAAAACAGTGGAAGTACAGAAACTTTTCTAATGGAACATAAGAACCAGAAACATGCAAAGGGTGTTGCACTTCACTCAAAGAGAACCTATGGTGCATTGGTAAAGAAATGACCATGCTGGTTATCAAGGCAAATCAACAGCAAATGCATTTAGAAAAAGGAAAATCATAAAACATATTATATTCTCTCATTTAGTAGTGCAATTTACAGGGAATTGTACACACACTTCAATTGGTTTTCATTTTTGTGTTTTCATGAGATGGGCCTGTGCTCTGCAGCCGAATATCAGTGGCTGAACAAGCTCTTCTCCCATTTCTCCAGCCACCCACAATCAACATCTGAACAGGTTCAGATTTCACTTTGACCAGTTAAATGAGGATAGCTGAAAAATTTAACAGTGACAAACCGGAGCAGTGTCCCTTCGTGGTTCTATTAATTATTTTTCCTTCAGTAGATAATTCCAGGCTTATCTTGTATTTTGTTGATTTTACATAAGTTCAAGGAGAAGATGCAGTTATTATTTAAGAGGCTTATAAGGAAAATATTTACAGGTTGTCTTCCTGTGAAGAGGTGCCAAGTATGAAATTTAATGGAGTCATTCTCACAAGAGAGGATAAAGTTAGTAGTACAGTCAGTCATAAACTCAAATTTACCTGTTTTCCCTCTAAATGAATGAACAGGTACGTTTGATCATCTTTATATTTACCGCTACATGACCAAATTGGTTGAATTCATCTGGGTCTCGCAGTAGAGACATCTTGCTCTAATGTTGCAGAACTAAGTACTTACAAACACAACTTAAAGAAATCAGATGTTTGGAATACATAAATTCTGAGCATTTATACATGTCAGTAAGTGCCAAAGCCAAATTACTATCTTACATCTGCGGCAGGCTTCTCCTTGTTACTCCAGATGTCCTTACACTGCAAAGTTACAGGACAACTACCTACAATTTTTTTAAGAGGTGCCTGCCTTTTAAGTTAATGGAAATGCTGTTAAGCAGAAAATGTAGTCAGTTCTTTCTTTGCTCAGCAGTCCAGGAAAATGGGGAGAACTTCTTGATGTTCACAGCCTCACTCAGAACTGTATAACTCTCTAGAAAGTCAGTAGGAGTTATGAGTGTGCAATAATTACATGGCTGAGACTTTATGAAGAGAGCAGTAACATTAGTAAAACAGCAAGGCTAATTTGCTATTCAGGGATTTTTTTCCTAAGTCATACTTAATTACTATCCTTGTATCCTTGCCCACCACTCTTCCCCTCTTCCTTCCTCTCCGAAGAGCTGTGGAATTTGAACGCTAAAGGAGAAGCTGATTATGCTGCACGCTGGCACCGAGCTGTCCAGGCTATACACAAAAGATCATGAATAGGCAGGCGTGTACTTGCTCTAAATATAGTTCAGACACTACTTAGGCATTTAGAATCAAAGATCTGCTACTAGCAACAAGTCCTCCAGAAGCATGCGATTTGGCATGCCTGGAGCTGTTAAGTGGATGCAGGCAAAAAACTGCTGAAGTTATGGGGAAAGAATATGAAGGGTGCTAATTGCCATCTGCCAATGCCTCAGAAAAAAAGTCTTTGCGATAGACTTTCAGCATGGGAAAATGTAATAGCAGCAACAAAGTGTTTACAGGAGAATACATCTAACAAAGCAAGAAGTGCTCAGACTTAAGAGACACCTGGCAGCAGAGGAAAATGCCTCTGTGCTATAAATCAAACATTAATGCTTCTGCTCCAGAGTGCATCTGTTACTTTTTATTCTTGAGGCCCCATAGTTATAGGGTCCCCTCTCTGAAATAATAATTGGTGAAATAACAACAAGAGGGTTGTTTTCTACATCTTGTGCCAGCATTTCTTCTGGCAATTGCATTTTTAGTGAATGGTTGGATCTGAACAGTGACAAACAGCAAGATGCTCTGTGCCCATCCTAGACCTCAGCTCTGACAGCCTTGCCACAAACTGGATAGCCTGTACACCAATCACTGCTTTTCCTCAGTGAAATAAGAATATTTTATGCTGTCTGAAGTATACTCCCAATAGCAGTGACTGGCCTTTAAAATAACTGGTGGGGATATTACCCTTTCCATGCAGGAACTGCTGGGTGCCTCAATTTCCCAGTCACATATGCATGCTTCAGGGTGTAGGAAAGGAAAGAGATCAGCTGGGGATGTTTGCCAGACAGTCTCCTTAAAAGATTAAAGAGTGTCTTGGCTTATTATATGACAAAATTACCTCAGAAATACAAGACTGTCATTTCAACTTTTGCCCTTGACTCACAGAAATGTTTGTGTAGCTTTTTAACTTATTACAAATAATGTGGACCTTTAGCTTCAAAACTACAAGGTATTTCCCACGTGGAAACATGCTCAAGCTCCAAGTAGCACACACACAGTGATTCACATGATTTTCAGACTGTCAGATTGACGTGTTCGTTGAGTGTGCTCCTTTTTTGACTGACATGCTTAGTAGGTGTTTGTCAGAACAGCCACCTGACAGATGGGCCACTTCTACCCAGGTGCCATTTTCAGGCAGAAATTCAGAGAATCTTAATATTTCTGGGACTGGTCACTTGAGAAATCATATCCTTGTTGCATTAAAGCATTGCATAGTCATAGCTACATGCACTCAGGCACCTAAGGTCTTCATGAGCTCCAGTGCCATCCACCAAGAAAGCCAGCAGCTGCTGCTTCTTCACATAGGCCATCCCAGATCCAGCTGAAGTCTTGGAGCAGCTGGCCCAACCCTCACCCCTGGCACAAGTGAAAAGACCCCAGACTAAGCCAGGATCTGGCACACCACGAGAGGGAAACACGAAGACATGCCTGGCCAACACCAGCAGCTGCTGCCGGGGGGAAGTTTCAGGAGATCCAGTTGTGAGCTTAGCTGATGACAAATTTGTGACAGGATGGAGAAAAGTGTGCCACGGCAGCAGTTCTCACAGCCTGCTTGCTGCCTCCATCTCCATCTGAGAACTTGCCCAAAGGAGATGGAAGACACAAAGACCTGTCCTTTTTTCCTGGACACAGTTTGGAATGTTTTTTTCCTTCACCAAGCTGAAGGATGGGCTGATTACATGGAGATTATCAGGCAAAGCCAAATTTTTTGGGTTTATCTGATAGCTGTCCCAGGTTTTTCTTGACTGAAGGGACTGAGACTCAGGGGGCAAGAAAGGCAACAAAGGCAGGCTGTTGGGACCTTCAAGAACCATGGGATGAGCATGGCATAGAGGCCAAGATGGATCAGATTACATAAAACAGGCTGGATCACAAACTAATGGAAAAAAGAGAGGATCTGAGGCAAGTCTGGGAATACAGCCTAGAAAAAAACCAAGGTCTAGCATAGCTATGCTCTGTCTGAACAAAAACTATTTCACAGAAGAGGAAATTGCCTTGCAATTGTCTTGAATGCATAAAGAATGGACAGATCACAGCTGAGCCTTTAGAAAATGCTTTAGACTTTTCTGAGCTGAAGACAGACAAATGTAGACAAACCTGAAGTCTGACACCCAAATACTTCTCCCTTTCTTGTCACCAAGCCTTTAATGATGCAAATGGAATGAATGTAAATGCTATGACTGCTACACGAAACTCATATTTAAAATACCTTAAATTCCAGTTTCCCTAGGAGGATTTAACCAACTGCCACTATTAAACCCCTGGACCTTGAATCTGGGAAATATTTTGGACAGGTTCAAACTTTATGATTTAAGTCCATGTCTCCCTATAAGGAAAATTCTCTGTTTTCAAATATTTTCACCACTGGAAGACAGAAAGCTCCAACAATTGAATCAACATGAAAAATACTATTTTCCTCCATAACAGCATAAGCCAATTGAATCAACCATTCTACTTTTGGTATTTAGTTAAGAAAACTAAGTTTATTTTAGATCAAGAGGGAAACAAAGACGTTAATATTTCAGTGAGGTATAGCTGGCATTTTATTTGACTTTACAGTTGCTTTTCTCCTGTCTTTTTGAGAGGCATAAGAGTTTTAGGGATGAAGAAAATCAAGCCTCACTTCCTGTAACAAAAGTGCCATAGAGTACCATCCAGTATCTTCTTAAGGAGCACAATAAACTGTATCTGGCTACAGCATATCTCCCACGAAGATATACAGACCTGAAGATGAACACGAAGCGGGTGAACAGCAGCTCCTGCCTACTCCATCATTTGAAGAACTCGTGGTCTTGACATCCCTCCAGCTCAGCAAGGCTGGGAGGAAAGACTGGTGGGAGGACAGAAACAGCTGCATCTTTCATATGAAAATGGAGCTTGTAGTTGAAGAAAGCATCTTCTAAGAGATGCTGCAGCAGTCCTGTGTATTTCCTCAAGTGAAGATCTTACACAGTTTTTTGAGATTCTGGGGTTTTCCTAAAGCTGATTCAAATGTTGAAGCCTCAGCTCTGGATATGGTTGCATTTTTACACCTGGCTTCACAAACAGGTGTGATCTTTTTTTATTGGTCTCAGTGCACTTCATCAATGCCTTTGTCACCTGCAGGGTAAACTAATGCAATGCATTGTAAAAGGCTGTTAAATTCAGTCATCCTTCAGAAACATCGTTTAGCACCCGATACTGATATCAGGCCTTGTTTCACACAGAGTGTGTTGTACAGTCATGATCTACAGCCAGGTTTCTGACAGCTCCTGGGGTAAAATAGCATCTAGTACATTGGCATAAAAGCTCCTAAATAATTTGGGACATGGTGGCTGAAGAACTTGCCTTCTCTAAATTTCATTTGCTGCTGTAGCAGCTGTCACCTCAGGTCAGGGGCCTGTGCGACATGAACTGGTCCTATGGGGTTTCTAGATACCTCGTGGAGGCCCTCTGACACTGGGATGTACTCTGTGGTGTGTGAATGAGGAGTGGGATTACTTCAAAACTGTTGGCAGTGCTGGGAGTGTTACTGCCTCCCAGAGCAGTGTTTTCACAGCATGGGTGTGTGCTGCAAACACGGCAGCGTGGCATCAAAGCTTGTCAAAACAAGGGTTTAAGATGCAAGGCCCCCCAGGATAGCACTGAAGGACAGTGGGGTAGAGGGAGCCAAGACTGCACAGCCTGGCCCATACAACCTCTACACATACTGGGAATAGTCCTAGAGCCCTGAACTACATCTGAGCAGTAGAGGTGAGCTTGCTCACCAGTTGTTTCAGTGATGTGGGTTCTGGGGGGGCTTTCACTTGCAGACCTCTTTGTTCAAGGTGGCTTAATCTTATCAGTTTTTTGAAAGAGGCTTGCAACCCTAGAGCAAAGCGGAGTCCTTGATCCATCACTGAATGTTCACTTTTACAGGAGACCAGAACTGAACACAGGATTTGAGATGCGACCTCACCAGTGCCAGGTACAGGGGGACAATCACTGCCCTGGTCCTGCTGGCCACACTATTGCTGATACAGGCCAGGATGTCATTGGCCTTCTTGGCCACCTGGGCACTGCTGGTTCATGTTCAGCTGCTGTCAACCTGCACCCCCAGGTCTTCTTCTGCTGGGAAAACAAGGGTTTCCTTCCACTGAGACCCAGCTGGATTCCTGTTCTTCTATTTGGCTTTGCTAGACAGGCAAGACAGCAAAAGATGACAACAAATCTTACGTGAAAAGCTTGCAGATAAGAGAAAGATTTAGGGAAAGTGATGCACAAATGAAGATGACGAGTCACTCACACAGTAACCCCTGCAAAACAGCATTTAAATATGATTTTAAATGCATCAAATGTATTCTCTAGGCTTAAAAAATAAAGGCCACATCCCATCTGAATGCTCATATATGGGTAACTCTGCTGGTAAATAAAGATGGGTTCACAGAAAAGCACTGGAAAACAAATCTACTTTAAAGACACATGTGCCTCAATCAATTTAGCTTAGAATAGATGGAGGGGGAGAGATCAGTCAATAGCCAAAGAGAAACTTAGCAAGAGAGGCCACAGGCCAGAACAAAGACTCAAAGGTGTGGCCAGACAGAACAGCACTAAAACTAAGATTCAAGTTTCAGAGACAAAATATATCCATGTATAGATATATCTTACACACAAGATGGACCATTTTGCAAGTTAGAAGAACTAATCAAGGCAAGGCTTATGGGCACCTTAGATTATCACACAGACTCCCATCTGGCTTTATAACCTGGGGATGGCAACCGTTGGCAATTGTTGAAGAGCAAATCAGCTGTGGCTCGTTGCATTATTTTACTGCAGGCAGTCTGAGTCACACACCTGACCATATCCATGCCCAGGGTGCCAGTTACTGCTTGGAAGAGATGAAAAGAAGTATTGATAGATACTGGGGAGGTGTTAGGGGGCAAAATTGCGTTTTTTGTTGCTGTGGTATGACAAAGTGCCACATGAGACACTGGCCCTAATGAGTCAGGCATTCTGTATGTGTTCTGCAAGAGCTGAGCTTAGCCTAAAACTTAAAAAAACAGGTGGGTCATGAACAGGAGGAAAGATGGACATCCTCTCATTGCAGATGGAAAAAAAACCTGCAGGGCAAGGCCAAAGTCAAAGTGGGTGGTGGATGGAGTAAACCAGCACAGATTTCTCTCCCGTCCCAGCCTCATGCTTACACTCATCACCTAATGCAGGCCGATGGACAGCCTGCCCTCCTGCCTAGGAAGCAAAGGCCTCCCATGAGCAGAGGTTTGTTCTCCTTCCCCTCTCTAATGCTAACACTTCCTCGCAACACCCCTGGGACAAAAACACTGCCCTCACACAGGAGACTGCAAAGCACAGATGGGCACTGCTCTGCCACTGCACCTCAGTGCTCTAAGAGCACTTTCCACCGTGCTCTGGAGGCTGATCTTATTTATTCTGCCTGACTTTGAATCACACAAACGCACTTGATCTCCTCCCTCCCACAGTGCATGCTTCATTCAAACTCCTTAAAGACGGTTGTTAACGCAAGTGGCATTTTTAGAACTGCACTGTATGGGCGGTGTGTGCTTCTCCAGCACATGAGCTGCTTATCAATCACTTAATTGGGATGTCTTGGTCTTCACCCAGATGGTCCCTTTCAGCAGATAGCATTGTGTTTTAAAACTTTGGATAATTATAGCCCTGTAAACGGAGAGTGCAAGATTTGTTGGCTGCAGCCAGCTCATCTTTCTTCTGTAACAGCCTCATTGTCTAGTCATTGCCATATTCACAATGGGACGAGATCCTTGCAAATGGAGACACCCATTTAAAGATTCCTCAGCTGGGTAAACAGTAGCAGGAGCCTAGCTGATAGTAACTCCAGGAAGGATTAAAATCTATTAGTAGGTTTGGCTCTGCTGTTTTTCTTTCCCTCCTTCCCTGGGCACACAAAGTGGAAGGGAATGACTCTAGCATCTATGTTGCTCTGTTAGCTGATTTAAAACATATCTAAAATTTTATTACACTGGCCAACAATACCCTGTCAGCACTTTGCTTTTTAGTCTTTTTAAACAAAACCAATTAACAAGGCTCCTGAGGGAAACGGGCCCATCATTTCTCTGTGGTGAAAATGCAGCTCCAAGCAGGACTCAGGCATTTTTGCCAGCACATTGCCTTCTCCTCTCCGATCAGCCGGCGGCTCAGATCTACTCAGGCCCTCCGGGCTGGCTCCCTCCTGGCTTCCCTCATCCAGGGGGGCTGCGGCAGCTCTGCTGTGCTGGCCAATACGACTTTCCTCCCTGTCCCCTGGGCACCAGCAGCGACTCCTTGGAGCCACTACTGCTTGGTGTCAGCTCACGTCCTCTGCACCACATCACAGCACAGAGGGGCTGCCCGGCTCTGAAGTTTAAAAATCACCTTTGTCAAAAGGGAAGATTAATCTCTAAACAAATGGATGGGAGGCAATAGTAGAGTGCTGATGTGGCGTATGTCTTTCAAAGGCAGAGTTAATGCACACAAGTAAAAACAACTGCTATTCAGATTCTGCGGAGCACTCCAGCAAAGGAGGTCTGGCACCCTGGCTACCCTGGACACAGGGTGCCTTTGTTTAAGGACACCTCAGTTAAAGGAAAAACTTAAATAAAACATAAAAGTGTAGAAAATAAAACATTTTGCTCATTTCATTAAAAATGAAATTTGAATTCTTACTTCTTACAGAGATTTGATAGGCCAGGAAAAAAATAGGTGTGCTGCTTTTTTATTGCTTTGCAAGCCAGATTCTCTGACTTCCCATAAGCCTCCATGGATGGCTGGAGAACAGGTTGTACCATGGGAGTCAGAGAGGAAGTAATTTTTCATCAGCCTCCATCTTTGTTTACAGTTTAATTTGCTTAGGAAAACACCTATCCATAGAAACATCCACATAACAGAATTAGCACTTCATTTGTTTATGAGACAAGAAACCCCAAAGCTCACTTCTGAAACCTAAATGCAAAACCACAGGATATAAGAATCATCACAGATATTTTTAAAGTTTAAATAAAATGTTTGTTTTGTTTTGGAACATGTGCAAAATCACAGGCCCTGCTTGCCACTTATGCAGAAGGTTTAAAAAGCACATTTTTCCCTCTCATTTAATACACTGCAAGAAAAGGTTACTTAATTTAGGTGCTGACATTTTCAAGAACTTGTAGATAAAGCTATGAGTTAACCATAGTGTTTAAGTGGCAGTAAAGTATACTCAGAAATTATGTATTAGGGCTGGGCATGAGAATGTTAACAGCGCTTTCCATTCAAATTTCTTTCAGCAAAACCTCCTCAGAAAAGCTGCATGCACAAACTAACAGTACGTGGCTTTTGAGGCAACAGTTTGGAAGGTCACCAGAAAGGTACCGACTTCACAAAGACTCAAGTGTATGAGTAACTCCTCTGAGTCAGTGTCTTGTCACACAATGCACGGTGCTAAATTTAGGCAGGAACTGGGTTACAGGCTTCAGATTTTTAAAGTGGTTCAGCATGATCCATCTCTATTCCCGCTGTCACAAGTGACCACACTGACTGCACCTTTTTGGCAGGTTCATGTGAAATGCTGAGAGCAAAATTTGAGGGATTGCTCAGATCCATGGGTTCCTGCATGGCATTTATCTAAGCAGCATCTTGATGCCTCCCACCAGTGTATTAAGCTACATGACTAACATCAGACACATATCTACTCCCATCATCTTTTCCCTGAGGTAGAAGTGCTCACAGAAGACTGTTCCATTTCGGACTACGTACGTGTGCACGTGCATGCACTTACACTCGTGCCTGGATATGGCTAACCAACGCTGCTTGCGTGAGAGACTGAAATCCAAAAAGTGGGGAGCAGACTGCAACATCAGTTATGATTTCTCAACTGTGTCAAGGACTTAGCTGGAGATTTGGCATGGAGGAAGCCTGCGGGCCTGTTTATTACTGTTCTGACTTCAGTGGGGCCGGTTACCACACTTTAGTCTTTGTGAAACTGCAACCTTGCTTCTGAACTTTGTGGATCATGCCACATTTCTGAAATTGAAAATAATCACTGCGTTATCTTTTGCATAGTATTGTTTCATAATTACAGTATCTTTATTACATATGTTATTTATTTCCACTGGTAGAGGAAAAAGGAAAGTTAAGGTTTCTCCCCACTATTGTTCCTGATTAAACTATTTGTTTACATAACATTGGAAAACTGTAACAAAATCAACTAGGAAAAACAAGCTGCTCCAAATGAAAATACAGCTTCTTCCTTAATCTCAGGATTACATTTAATTTACTTGATTTAAACAGACATGCTTTACTAGGAGCAACACACTGAAATTTGTTCATGGCCCATGCTAAACAAAACGAGCTCCCTGTAGGATAAGGAAAAAATGTTTATCTGAAAACAAAGGGTTTTTTATTGTTGCTCAGTCAGTTCAAACAGCAATAAGTTTAAACAAACATAGAATTGACATCGCTTGCTACTCATAAAATGTTGACGTTTGCCCTGATAGCCGATTAATAGAATAAAATCCTTGTGTTTGCTGGATCACTCAGGGCATTATCAAACATCTTTTTTTCTCAGTGATGAGGTTGCTCCCAAACTAATGGAGATATTTTATTACATTTTGAATACAATAATGTTAGACTAATAATGTCAGTAATTGAGAGTGGCAGCTGAGGATATTGGATAGTTGCATGCAATTAAATAACTTTTTAATAGATCAGAATTTTATCAACAGTAGCATATATTTCGTTTAATCCAATCCTGATTGGTTTGTATTTCACCTTAAATACGCAACACAAGCTTTTGGTTACTATTGTTTTAAATTACTTCTTCAGACAGCAAATTCGTGACTGTTCACTAAAACACGCAGCTCATTTCTCACCCATAATTTGGCTTGGATTTTATTCCTTCTAAACTGATACAGCTCTCACACACCATATCTGTAAGCAAACAGAAAAAATCCCAAGATACCATCACAGGAAACAACCTGGAATGAAAAGAAAACCAGCAGAATTTAGCAAACCCTTGCTATTCTCCAGCACTACTGAGGCAGAATCTCCTCCAAATTAATAAGTAACGGTTGACTGTCTGGAAAAGAAGAGGGAAGAAGAAAGGTGGGGGCAGAAACTGCTTCTCCTAAGCAGGCTGAGACTAACCACTATTTTGCAAAAGTGTACCAGAACTGACAGCTTTCACCTTGACACCTTTGCATTTGCAGGAGGGTGCTCCAGCTCCTGTCATCCCTACTCACTCAATCAGGCACATACCCCTCCCCATCAATTTGACTTTCAGTTTCATGAATTAAAAATGCTTCAGGGACTTAAGGGCTTTAAAAACCTTTAGCAATGATGAGATCTGCTAGATATAGTCAGGCTGACCACTGACTCGGGCAGACCAGAGCTCAGCATTCAGACTGCACGGGGGTACTGCTCTCACGTGTCGTACATGCAAAGTTCACCAGAGCTTTCCCTGCTCTGCTCCTTCCTCACATCCCTGACCTCGGCTGCCCTTCCCTGACTCACCCTCGCAGGAGGCCCTTGTAAACAGAGATAAGCAAACTTCAAAAAGTCCAGATTCTGTTTGGGTAAGTGCCTGAAAGTTCAGAAACTGGCTTGGAAACACAGTGAGAATTGGCTGTCTTGGGAGGCAGCCAAACATTCTCCAGCGAGGCTGGGCTATAAACACTTCAAGAATAGCCTCTCTCATCGTATTTTGGTAGTATTTGTTTCTCATCCTGTCTGGCTGGGAAAGTAAAGTATGACAAAAACAAAAGGGCTCAGGAATAAATCTGCAGGCCTGCTTCTCTCTGGTCTTGTGCCCAAGCCCTGGGCAATGCGGGAGCAGCGCTTTCTGCCAGCTTTGCCCACGTTGGGCACAGCATGCAAGGGCAGGCGGTAGTGACATGGTGAGGGTCCCTGTTTTGGAACAGTGAGTACATGTTATGGCTACGCTAACCAAAGGCTGTCTGCCACCCAGGGCAGGCCTCATTCCCCTTTACCTCATGCCTGATATCGGAGCCAAACCAACAGAAAACTGAGATTGTAGAAAATAAAGAGGAAGGGGACAATTTTTGCGGTGTCAAATTCCCTATGTCAGTTCACTGTGATGGTCAGACACGCATCGGGGCAGGGGCAGGCCTTTGCGAGGCTGGGGACAGGAGAGGGAGAGGGACTTATCCTGCTCAGCAGCAGACAGCTTTATATGTGAAACTGCAGCCAGAGACCTTGAACGTTGAGTTAAAGCATCTTCGCATTGTATGGAAACAAACACTTCTCTCTTTTAGGAACTCAGATGAGTCACCGTATTCATTCAACCTACAGTCAAAACGAGCTCTCCTTTCTGAAGTTCACTCCCAGTTCCATCTAGGGCATCATCAGCTCAGAGCGCTTATTCTGGCATGAGCAATGATCCGGACGAGTGTAACCACATCACTCCACCTTGGGGCAAGTCACACCGTGTCCCCTGCCCACGGCACACATTTACCGTGAGTGGCAGCACACCAGGGAGGATGCAGCTGTCACCACGGAGGAGGCCAAGGCAGGACTGCAGAGCGAACAGAGCACAGAAAACAACAGCCCTGGACAACAAAGCAAATGCTTGCAGGAAGAGGGAAGCGTATGAAACCTGTCTGGTGTGTCTCACGCTTGGTTGGCACCAGAGGTCGAGCAAGACGCCTGTGAAGCACACGCCTGCAAAGCACACGCCTGCGATCGGTGCACGGTTTCTCAGCAGTCTGGGGTCTCTGCAACCACCGAGAGATGTGCAAGCTTGTGTGGGGACGATGTCACTCTTGCACTGTTTCACCCCAAAATGGGGCCTGCCCTCCCCTTCTCTCCTTGCTCCAGACCTAAGCCTCATTTGACACTCTCATCTGAGCCAGTCTGACTTGGAAATCTGGAAGAAAAAAAACAAGTCAAAAAAAGCCCCAGAAATGAGCAGTTTTCTGACAGTTTGAACCTTGGGCTCTCCCCCCACAGTCAGGGCATGCATATGTGCTCTGGCATCCCCTCTGGGCAGTCCTCTGTCCCATCTGAAGTGAAGAGGGCCGTGTCACCCACTCCAGGGCAGCCAGGTCCCAGAGACAGTGGGACTTTGGCCTTCCTGGGATGTTTTTCCCAAGCTATGTACAAGATGCTGACAGGAACTTGAGGGCCATGGACAACAGTGTTGCCCTGCTTTCATCAGTGGGATGTGGAAGCAAAGCCTTCCTGCTAGCAGTTCTCATCCTCTGCTCTTGACATAAGCATCACCTTCTGGGTGAAAAGCAAGGTGGTTTGGGGCTTCTGGACCCTGCACTCTCTGCCAGGAAGCCAACTGGAGGCTCAGGAACATGGGGTGCCAGCACCCCAGGGATGCCACTCACTCATCACCTTTGCTGGGACACTCGGCCCTTCAAAACAGGATCCTAATCTCACCTGCCTCTTCTGAAATGAGTGCTTGAGCTTACGGATAGATGAGAGGAGCTTGTGGTGAGGTTATTTATAGCTGCAGCAGCTTCCGCAACAGCAAATATTAACAGTGCAACGTGAAACCGAGCCAAGCAAAAGTATTTTTCATTGAAAAATAGATGACAGCTTGTTTATACTATCGTAGGGGAAAGGACTGTGAAAATGAGCGGTGGTGGCAGCAGGTTTTCAAAGAGCAGTGTCTTGACTTGGGTTGTTGGCCCTCATTTGGGGCACCTGCTGGTAGTCCACAGCAGCAGGAGTCCAAACTTTTGTCAGCTCTGAGTAGTGAGCCCTGTAGTACATGTGGTATGGACAGTGGGGTCTCTCAGCATGGCTGTGCCACCCCAAAGAGCACTTACAGGAGGGTGTGGTGCACACAGAGGATCTTACCCCTTTCTCTGACCCACCACAGCCACCTCAGCCTTGGCCCTTTCATGCAGCCCATAAGGCTCTCTGCACAAAGGAACATCCCTGTTCCAGGGCAAAGATGTTCCCCAGCTGCATTTGCAGGCAGAAGGCTGCTGATCTTGGCCAGCCATCTCTGCACCTCTGCTATTTCCACGTAATGTCTGCAGTGATGGCAGAAGCACATCTACCCCTGCCTTTATCAGCTCCTCTCTTAAACAAGGCTATTTACTCTCTCCTGCCTCTGCAACATTGGGCTGCTTCAAGATCTATGGTTACCAACACTACGCAGGGAAGCAGCAAGGGTTAGTTCATTACTTTTTCATTCCTTGATTTAAGAACCTTCTCTTGATTTGAATTCACAGTCCTGGAAGATGGCTTACCAGGCCATCTGATGAGGAATACTACAGTAAGTTATTACCATCCCGGCACTACTCCCCCTTCCCTCCCTCACGCACGCGAGGCCATGTGAGAGGAAGCGGGGTTGCTCACACTCCTTCGGCTGAGTCAGGCATGGACTGCCCCCATGCCAGCGCCCACCTGGCATCACTCGCCCACCTGGCACCACCCCACGGAGGTGAGAGGCTTCTGCACCTACAGAAAAGAGAGTGAGGCTGAGCACATCTCTGTAAGAGGAAAAACTGTGCACAGATTCAACAAATCTCCTATGATATTCAACTGACACCAAGGGAGGGATCTATTTTCTGTCACCTTGTAGGCTTCTGTGCTCACTGTTGTCACTGCTGTCAGAGCCCTCCCCAAAGCTGCAGAATGACCTAGCCAGCTTTATGCAATGTGGGAGGAACCAGAGGCCAACTAAGAGATTACTTATTTAACCCATGCTCCCACCCCACTGAATCACTGCTGGCCCCAGGGAGAGGCAAGGCTGGGGCCAGGGTCGGGGCTCAGGCTGCAGAGGGGAAATACACCTGAATCCCTAGAAAGGCGGGGGTTCCTCTTATTTGGTAGCATGTGTGTGAAGTGACGGCACTTTTCCAGTAGCCATTAAGGGAGTTTACAGAAAGGAGATAGAAACCAATGAGGAAGTAGTTTTTTTTTCTTCTCACTGTGGAAGTCATCTTTGTTCTATGAGACACCTTTTAAAATATATTTAGTGTCATACTGCTCTATGAAGTGAGAAAGCATTTATTACCCTCACTCAACACTCAGGAGTTGAAGGAAGCAGATCAGGTTGTGCTTGTATATTTTTTTTTTAAGTGACTGTATATTTTGGACATCTCCATTTATGATGGCCTGGCTTCAGCCAGCTGTCCTATTACGGTTCTGGGAAAGGGAAAGGGAAAGGGAAAGGGAAAGGGAAAGGGAAAGGATCACACCTGAGGCAGACAGGTGTACTGATACACATCTTCCTGTCCTTCTTCATGATCACTTGCTGTCTGCTTCACATGGATACTGGACACAGCTAAAAACTCTCCATCATCCTCTAGTCCCCTGTAGCTCTTATGGGGCTGAGACGTGTGTAAGGACTGACCCAGGAGGATTTTATTTCAGCTGGTGTAAGGGAAGGTCATCATGGCTGTGGATCTCACCAGGCACAGCAGCAAATGCTGAGGTCAGTGGGGAAGATACAACACAGTCTATTGATGCTGTGGGACAGGCATTCCCAAACTGCAGCTTACAGATGGAAACAGAGGTTTCCATCAGGGACCCTGATGGACACTGTAAGGGGCCTGAAGGATTGCACAAGTGAGGATGTTCCTCCTTGGTCCCACATCCAAATTCTCATGAGAGTGGCTGAGAACACTTCTCCAAATCTCTTCTCGTGTTCTCACAGAAAGTAACATCTGTGAAAGCCAGAGGGGAGCTGTGTGTTAAAGATTAAGGGTTCTCCTAAGGCAGTGAGCCTTTCAGACCAGCAGGATTTATGGCATGCTCAGTCACATCCCTGCCAGGCCTTTTGACTCCCAGTTCAAACAACCAGACCCCTACAAACAACCAGATCATCTCCAGATTTTCCATCTGGAATCCAAGGCAAGACTGGAGGTTCCAGTTTAGACCCTCTGGGTCTTACTTTGAATGCTCTGCCACTGCATTTCATTTATGGGAGAGATAGGAGGGTGATGCATGCTCCCTGGAACAAAAAGGGTAAAGGACTGTGAGTCATTCAAAGCCAGTGCACAATGTAAAAGAAGGTAGAAAACCTCCTGAACCCCAGCATTTATTATCCATTAGAATTTCTCATTCATTCCCACTGGGAAAAGCTCCTCTGACATAAAACACTCCTGTATTTTGAGTAGACACAAATAAAACAACAGCTTACCCTGGCCTGAAATTGCTCCTTTGTTTTCTGCAATCTCACAAGCCTTTATTTCTGAAGATAGATTTGCCCTCAAAGCAATTGTACTTTCAGTGTTGTCCCTAAAGTAGGTTTCTTTCACTCAATGTGACAAAATTCCTAATGCACATGTGCTGATCTTGATCCAGTTCATTATATTATCATTTACATACACAAATATCCATGGAAGTGTCTTTTTTAGTATTATGCTCATCTAAGGTATCGCTAGGCTACATTTTCATTTCATCAACTATCACCAAGTTATTATTTAACCTTATACTCTATTACAAATTCTTCTTGAATCTATTTGAACAATTAGTTGTCAATTTAAAAAAGGATTTACAATGTTCTGTTCCTGGAGACCCTTCACTTCTCTGTTGCTCTGGCACCCTCTTGTCATGGTTATGAGACCAACCCTTTGAAGTTGCTGTGAACTTCTTTTGTGGATTTTTAACTTCATGTGACAGCAAGACCAAGGGAGATGTGGTTTGAATTATCGCCTCACACCTTTATGAAGCACACAGGATCAGGAAATTCTGTGAACTGAGTTCTGTTTGCAGCTCTGCCAGCAAAAATGCAGCTCAAGTTTCGTTATATGTGTTCACAGCCTGATAAGTCATTATGGGCCAGGGATAATATAAAATAAAACCACAGAGTGATAAACACTGCAGTAATATAAGTAAGTCTGAAGCAGAAGAAATACAATATATCAAGAGTAGGACCAGCCTAACAAAAGAGCCCAGATAATGGAAATGACCTGTGAGCTGGCCTATAAGCTCCACACATGTGTGCTCTTCAGAAGTGCAGGAGGGGCCTAGGATCAGCTCCAGTTTCTCGGCTCCCAGGTTAACCCACATCATCTGCACAGACAAACCACAGAGGGAAATGAGCCAGGCAACTCCACAGTGATCCTTCTGGCTGATATATGAGCTGGAGGAGTAGCCACTGAGCAGAGCTGAGTGACAATCGTTTTGTTGGTCCCACTGGAATTGCTGTCATATTTAATATTTATCCCACCTCATAAAGGAGTGCAAAAAAACCAAATCAACAAGCAAAAATTTGAGGATTGGAAAAAGGGAAAGAGATAAGTCAGATCTGCTGAATCAAAATGCTTGGGAGATTTCCAAGTGTTTCCCCTAAAGTATTACAAATGGACAAATTTGTTTTACTGTAAATTAATTTGGAATGTGAAATGGAAAGACATTTCCAAATTGGAAAAGTAATTTTCAACTTAGCCTTTAAATGAGGCATGTGGTGGTTAAAAAAAAAACAAACCCTACACCTTTTTCTTCATCGTGTTTTTTCCTGACAATAAGGAGAATTCATTCCCTACGATAAGGGAGAATTCAGCTGGGTATTTGGGATAGACTTGGTCTTTTCCTGTAACTAGACTATTTTCCAAAGAATGTCCAATGTCAAACACCTTTCAAGAGGTCTTGAAGCCATTGCAGTCTGCTGTCTCTTCACTTGCAGCATCCTGCCCTTTCCTCTCTGGCAACAAGGGCCAGATGGGAACTTTCCATGGGCCATCTACGGCACTCTAAACATAAGCCCCTTTGGCTGGCACTGCAGGATGCTGTCAAATCCATGGAGACCAGCCACTACACAGCTGCTTCTCCAACCTGAGAAGCGGCTGCGTTGGCAAAGACTGCTGCAGGGAGCAGCTTGTGCACACAGAGAAGGGAAGAGGTGCCCTTTGCTTGAAAGAGGATGGCCTGTGCTGAGCCATGGGTAGGTCTTGGTGCCTGTAGATGACTAATAAAGTCTTTCACGCAGTTTGGAAATGGAGAACCAAGACATCCAGATGTGAAGTCAATATCCAACTATTTGCATGTGTGTAGGAGGCAAGAAGGGCTGTGGAATCCACTATTCCTAACAAAAGATTGCACTATTCCTGAGGTGAGAGTATAGAGAGACCCACCCCTGTGGGAGACGCTGACTGTGAAAGTAACCTGAAAAGCACACCACCAGTGGCCCTTCCCCATAGACCCTTCAGTGGACGTGCCACAGCTGTCCTTGCAGTGGACCATGGGGCTGCACTGCAGCGAGCAGCCTGGTGGCCCCGCATGGATAGCCATTTCCATCCCACGGCACTTCCCCAAGCATGCAACCAGATGCAACAACAACATGCCCTCTTGCAACCTGGCATGTGTCACAAGATGTTGAGAGGCCTTTGTGCAGCCCCAGTCTGTCTTCAGCTGTTATAATCCAGAGCAAAATGTGCACAACAGCATTAATGTCAAGTTAAAATAAATCAAAATCGGCATAATTTTCATCCTGCCTGGCTCATGGTAGCAGCAACAAACTAACAAGTACTAACCCCAGAGCTGTGAACATTTTGTTGTTAGCACCACTGGTGATTTATAAAGAAACAAGCAAGATGTTGCTTGTGCTGGGCAGACTCAATGCAGAAACAAGAGATAAAACATAACAGTTTTTATCCAGTACCACAGGAAGGGGTTGAGGGGGGAAGAAGATATTTTTGCATCGTGGTCATGCGAAAGGCAAATTTCACATGGATTTTGAGGCAGACTCATAAATCAGTCCATGTTCCCTCTAAAAGTTCATGGTCTTTTGCAAACCTCCCAGTGAACCAGGGCTGAGCTTAGAGATTGTAAAGAAACCTGAAGCCAAGTAAGTTTCAACTAAATTACTATTTTGCTGTGAACATTTTCTCAGGTCTAACTAGTTTGTTTAGGAGTTTAGGCAAGTGTCTTTCAGGAATTAAAAAAAAAAAAAGGTCTGAGAAATCAAATACGCCACACAAAAAACAACTACAAAAAATCTTTACATAAATCTAAATTGTTCCCTGCACTGTGTTCATTGTATTACTTGCAAAGGTTTCAGTTAAGGCAAGGATTCAGCTTTCATTTCAACACCTGATTTTTATTTGTTTGTAATTTTTCCACCGCAGAAAACTCAGTGTGCTGGTGTTAGTTGTGGCATGGCTTGCTCGCTTTTGTTCAGGAAGCCATAATGGTTTTAGACCCATGTTAATCAAGTAGTCAGACGAAAATCTTCTCTTTCCTAGTTGCAAAATAAAAATAAAATTATAAACTCGCCTTATAAGAACAATTTAAATGTGTTAGATCTTGCAGAAATATTCCTGTGCTTTCTATGTTTGCCAGTGCCCACCTCATCTTTCTGGTCTTGTAAATACAATGGGAGCGCTTTGAAGTAGGAGCTGATTTTAGGGTTTAACTCCATGGTGCTTAAAACACAAAAACACAGTCTGTGCCCACAGCTGTGCCCACATCTGAACTTCCAGGGTGGATCACCATTAGGCTGACATTCCAGCAGCATTTAACTGGGCAGGTCCATAACGCCAGCGCAGATGTCCCCAGGTGCAGCCCTGCTGCACTGCTGGCCCCGCTGCATAGGGGCAGGTCACTGCCTGCCTCCCCGTGCAGCTGCAGTGCCTTTGGGGGGCCTGGGGTAAACCTCAAGGCCAGAAGTTAATGAAGGGCAGGGAGCCACGTGTGTCTGCAGCTCTGGCATGCCCAGTGCTGTGGCCAGTGCAGCGGGATCACAGGTCCAGCTGCCTGCCTCATCCCTGGCCTCCCTGTAGCCCTGCGCTGCGGACGCTTGTAGATAAAACGTTGAAAGCAGTATCATAGTGCTAAAATATTTTCCTCCTTTATCAAAGCACAGACCTTACCACCAACAGCTCAAACACGCAGCCCTGGTCCCCCCCACCTGCTGCCAAGGCGCACATCAGGTTCCAGCTCCGCAGGATGCTGAGCAGGGCATACTGGGACAGAGAGACAAGGGAAATGGGCGATGTGCCCATTTCCCTGTGCTCCTTCACCTGTTGGGGCTTGCCAGCCCAGGCTTTCCTCCCACCCGTCCTCCCTTCACCACATCCCTTTGGGCGCCAGATGAGGTCGGGGAGGGAGGCGGCCCTCGGCCCTGCTCTCCTGGCGTCTCTGCTGAGACGGTGCTTTCGCCTGCTAAGTGTGATGATGGGTGGGTTTCCCCACACCTCCCGCAAAAGTTGTTTTTGCAAAGGCTGCTTTTATTAGCCAGCCTTTAAAAGCAGAAGTTATCAGGGCATAAATCATCCTGTGACTTGTCGAGAAGCCTGCGAGAGGAGATAAAGGCAAGACAGTTTGACAAACCGTTGGGAGAGGGAGGAGGAGGGAGGGGGAAGGAGGGAAGGGGGGCGCCGAAGGAGGGAGCCAGGGCGCCGACCGATTATGTCATAGGTCAGCCGAAAGGATGCAAAAAAAATCGAGAAGCCATTTCCAAACTTTCTGAGGCAGGCTCTGACTACAGGCACCCACTACAGAGCTGGGTGTAATAAATACCACGCTCACAGAGAGCATTACATCACGTACAGGGAAAAGCCAGCAGATGAACTCACACCATAAAACCTCGACTTGGTATCTAGCCAAGCTCAAGCAGACAACCCCGTTATTACGGAGTTGACAGAGCTCTGCACGTTGCTCTGGCTTCACCCTTCCACTTCCTGCCTCCTCCTCCTCCAGCACAGCCAACACTTCCTCCCTCGCCCTCTGTGCTCCCGCAGGCCTGGCAGCGGCAGGCCTGGCAGCGGGCACCCCTAGCCAGCCGCACAGTGCAAAACAGCAACAGCAAACCAGACATTTGGCAGAATTTTAAAACATTCTCCTCCATTTCCAGCGCACTTTCCTCACAGCAGCTCCAGTTCTGTTCTTCTCCTTTTCCTAGTGAATTTTTAACCATTAATGGCTCTAAAAGATGGACCAAAATTTATAGGCACAGAGGGTCTGATTCTCTTTTACATTAAGGCTCTCATATCGGTTGGGCAGCACTGAGAGTCTTAAAGTGGGGCTAAATGTCATTTAGCACACAAAATCCCTTTTACAGCAAAAGAAGGGTTGAGCGTTAAGTCCGCGTCTGGTGTCTTTCCACAGAATTTCCCAGTAGCTAATAGGGGCAATGCTGGGGAATACTATAGCAGGGAAAATTGGAGTGAGACTCAGATCCTGGCACCCCCGGTCCCTCTTTTCAGAGGGCTTGGTAAGGAGGAGAGGCACAGCAGCCCTTCATCCACCAGCCCAGGAAGGTTTCTGCCAGCAAGCCTCAGCCCCACCACAGGGCTGCAGGCACTGCAGCATTCAGCCTGGTTCAGCCTCAACATCGCATGGTGGTGTGACATGGCTTTCTCCAGGGGTCTTCTGAAAGCAAATGAAATACTGGGCTCAGGATGAGCCAAACTTGCCTGCTGGGGCCTTTTCTGTCTAATATCTTCATTCTGTCAAAATTATACTAGATCAGGTTTCATTATTGTTGTTTTTAACTTTCACCTCTGCCTCAGCAATTCCATCTGGTAGGTCATATTCCTCTCTCTGATTGCTTTTTGGATAAAAAACATGGTCACTGGGGCCTGCTTGGAATTCGTTTTTCTTTTTATTTCCACTAGCTGCTCAGCTCAACTCCATAGTTTCCCTGACTTAACACAGACAGGGTCAACCCACCTTTGCCTTCCTGGCACATGCATTGAAATACTGATTCCCATGTGCTACAATAACCCCATTCCATTTCTAACAGTCTCCAAGGGGGAGTCATTTACAGGGACTTGAACTGAAAAGCACAAGTGTCGTATCATCCTCTTCCGTGTGCACTAGTGCAGATATTAAATCAGCAATGATAGGAGGGAAAAAAATACTGTCTTGGCTATGTCCCCAGGACATTCTTAGAAGACTGATGATGTACATCTGCCTTAACTGTCTGGGTTTGAAATAATTAAAGACCACTATTCTTTCCCTTCCATTAATTTTATTGAGTATCTGGAAACACTTTTTTTATTTAGAATTTTGTGCCTGCCTTGTAAGAACACCATCCCCAATAACCTCATTTCCACCTACCATAATTACATGACCACTAAGGTATAACGAGAGGCTGAAACACTACTGGCTACTGCACCACTATTTGTGCTCGCTGGCACTCTGTTACGTTATGCCAGGGTGGAACGAAAAGATTTCCCATCTTGAAAAGACTGCAAAAAAAGCTCCTCTTTAAGGTTACATCACTGGCTTGCTCTTCATATGGTTGCAGCATTCAAAGGTCTGGAGCCTTTCCAGAGCACGTACAAGCAGGGCAGCAATGCAAACTCTCCTCCAGTCATAAAGATGACAAACTGGCTTGAAGAAAGGAGAACTTGGGCAACAAACCAGTTAAACAACCAGTCAACCAATGGATTGGTTAACCACAGATGCTAAACGTAGTAGCTTCTTAGAGCTTTTAAGAAGGCAGAGGAAAACAAAACAAAGCAGGAGGTGTTTTAAAGATGTTTTCAGCTAGTTAGCTGGTGTGTGGCAACCATGTGTCATGGTGGCAGAACCCAGGGAGTCAAAACTGTCACCTGTATGGGAGAGGGAACAACAGCTAGTGGGGCCTGTGCAGCTCTGCATCTCCCTGCGTGCAAGCCGGGCCCAAGCAATGCACTGGCAAATTTACTGGGCAGTAGGCCTGGACCCCAGCTGAGGTTAAAAGTTATTCTTGTGGAGATCTTAAAAAGATCCCTTTTCTGGTGGGAAACCAGAGAAAAGAGCAGTCTCTCTCTGATCTCTTCTGCTTCTCACCTTGCATTTCTTTCCCCTTTCCTTAGTCTTCTCTGTCATGGGTATTCCTATAGATACTACAGGGATAAAGGAATATTGCTATTGTGATCCCAAAGGCTGGGAAGGAGGACTGACCCTCAAATAGACATGCTGTCTTGGAGAAACAGCAACATGCCCCTTCAAACACTTAAAACCTTCTAACTGAAAAATATTAACTCTTACCTAGACAGGACGCTAGGTAAATGTAGATTTTTTTTTTCCCCCCAAGCAATAACCTGAAAAATAGCAATCCCCAACCCATTTTTTATTTTGCCTAACTTTTCTTTCCTTGCTTGTACATGTCAATATTTACAAGCTCTACCACTTCTTGGATTATTTATTTTCCCTGGTCTATTTCACTGAGTGAAAAATCTCTCCAGCTCAGGACTTGACAGTTTGTTGCTGATATCCATCTTTATTAACTTCACTGCTGCAAAAACCCAACAACAACCATATATACTCATAAAAAACCCCCACCTCACTCAGGATGACGCTTAAATCGGGGAGGGGGGGGGGGGAAGGCCAGAATTCTCCAAAAATAGCCAGTGGTTTGCACACATTTATTTTTGTATGGGTATCACTAAAAGCCACTTCTCCCTCCCCTTCATCAGCAGTCAGTAAACTCACTGACGATCAGCAAGAGACCTGCTGTCGCCACACCCGGGGGGATGGCAGGGAGGGTGGCTTTTCTCACCTCCCTGTGTCGCACCTTTTTCTGCTGAGGGAGAAGGACCGAAAGGGCTCAGGGCCACCTGGCTCCCTCTCATCAACCCCAGTGAGCTCTGAAACGCTGGAGCCAGGCAGGCAGCAACAACCTTTCCAGATCGCTTTTAAATTTGGCCTTTGAGTGACAATGAACTGCACACTTTTAAAATATTCCCTGTAACGTGTAATGCAGGATGATGAAAAATGGTGTTCTGTGTTCATTAGATAGCCTGGAGCTCAGGCCCACCTCCATTTCACAGCTGACCCCCACAAAGGGCACTTCAAGATGATCTGAACTTCCCGCAATGTGTTTTCAGCATTTCCCAGGTGGAAATTTTTGCTCTCTAAGAGGAGCTACTGGAACAACAGGCTGTGCTGGTGGGTCTATCCTCTTCAGCTCAACGTCCATCAGCTTGGCTCAAGCAGAGGATTTGGCAGAGCCTTGCTGCCTTTGCACCAAAATGAATCAGAGCCCACCCCCGTATTACATCTGCCACTCAAAACGTGGGCAGAGCCATCTTTAATCAATCTGGCTAGATCGAGCCCATCCCTTCACATTTTCCTGTCCTGCGTTTTCAGAGCCAGAGCACAAGCAAGACAGTCTGGCATGCACAGACCTCTTTGGGCTGGCTCTTTTCATCTTTCTGTCCAGACTTTACAGAGTAATCTAAAAATAAACAAAGCCTCTAGCCCTGATAGTGGCAAAGATAACCTTCCTGCCCTGAGCCACCTCCCAGGGCACAGGGGTGGGTGCAGCTGGGCAGACAGGGAGGTCAGGGGAGGTGGAGGGGAGCTAGTTGCAGTCTGCAGACACCCACTCACGATCTCCTCAAGACCCAGCGGGTCACACTGCAGGGACCGGCCCAGCCCGCAGTGCCACCAAGCACTGCATGTCATGAAAGAGTGGCATCAAACCATTCAGCTGCCTTGATATGAACAGGACTCTGAGACCTGTCTAATCCTAACAGGAGAGCCCACCAGATGGTCAGCAAGCTGAGAGGCTGTAACATGCTCACAGAAACAGCATGGTCGTTTGCTTGCACGGGTCAGCCTTAGCCTTGTGAAAGCAAGCGCTCATTTCTCAGTGTGGGCACACCTGAGAGAGGGTTTGATTAAGCCAGCTGGCACTGCATTAAGTCTTACCTTGCTGCTGCATTTTTTCTCACTTGCCCACTTGTACTTAAGCTTATTCGAAACCAAATGCATGCCTGGATAGAAAAAACTTTTCTGAGAGTTCCTGTATTATCCTTTCTTAGCAGCACTGTCTGCACTGTGAGGGACAAAAAGCCAAAGGGTCTGGCTTGCACCCCAGCAGCATGGGCTCATGCAGACTGACAGGTCATAGCACAATGTATATCTTTCCAAGTTTGGCAGACATTCACTCCAAAGGGGTTTCCAAATTTCCTCTCTAGCCTTCTCTGACAGCCTTGGATTAATTTTGTCTGGAACGGAAGATTTACTGCCTTTGAGTCATTGCGGTTCACTTATCTGCTCTACATCTTGAACCCAAAGTTCAGGTGGCATTTAGCTATCACCCTTCTTATCAATTCACTGTGGGAATACCCTCATGAGACCCTATTTCTTTCCACTGTCCATTGCTTCTTATCTGACTTTTAGCTGCAGCAATCCTACCAGGGAGCCCTTTCAAAACGATGACTGAGGCTATGTTGGCTGTAGGAGGTTAACAGTATGGGTGGTGAGATTCACAGCATTCCCAGTGCTTCCTCTGAGCATTTCAGGCATGCTAAAGCCAAAATATCAGAACAAAAACTTCCAAGCTTTCGAATAAAATCAGCTTGATACCCAAGGGCCTGACTGCCCCAGTGGTTTTAGCTCTGGTTTACAGCCAAAATTTAGAAAAATCTGTTTTCCACTTCCCATTCAGATGCAGCTGAAATCCCACCAGCATGGTCCATCCTGGGAGCAGGCTGTGTCTCCACGCCCTGGGACCTGGCACCAGCCCAGATGGCAGGAGCGCCGTGAGGGAGGTTGTTCTTGTGCAGTTCTCATCACTTTGGGCAGAGGTTAGTTCACGGGACTTGGCATCTTCAGATCCAAGTCCGGGCAATTCAACTCAGACTTAAATCTGTTGCCTAAACCCAAACTGGATCTAATTGTAAATGTCTCTGGACTGCCCTGGAGAGCGTGGGAGATTTTATCCTTTCTGCCTGAGAAGAGCTACTCCAAACATTGTGTTGTCAGGTAGCCCATATGTTTGTTTATTTGCCTGCTCACTTCTTCAGACCTGTTCTGATTAATTTCTTGACGGATAGTTACACCCGGCTTCAGTGACAGATCCTTCCCACCAGCAGCACTGTTTGGGGACACCCATAAGCTGCTCAGTGGGATGCGTGACGGCAGGAGGGGGAGGAAGGCAGCGACCTAAAGCTCATCCTCCTTCGAGGCTGTCGAAGGCAGTGTGGGGCTGCGGAGGAATTTTCCGATGAGCTGGGAAGCGTCCTCACGCTCCGGCGGGGAGTCATCCCGGCACGCAGGGGGAGGACTGGCTGTGAGTCAGAGCTGCGCAGAGCGGAGCCGCTGCGTCCTGGCCGCGGGACCGTGCCTGGGGACAGCCTTGCTCACAGCCACGACACTCAAAAAAGCAGGGCACTCGCAGGGGCTGAGGATGCAGCGGGATGTGGTAACTTACTGCTTTAAATGGAGGGTTTGTTTTGGGAGCTCAGTGTTTCATTTCCCATCCTTTATGATTCATGAAGTCAGGTGAGCCACCCCTATTATTTACTTACACTTTTATATTTCAAGGGCAGGTCCTAAATTGGTATTTGTATCAGTTGAGCACCTTCTGAGACCAAGCTCTCTCATTTATCTGCCTGCTTAGCTAGGAATTTATCTTGAGTTCATACGCTTGCCTCCTCCAAAACGCCAGGTTTCTGGGAATTTACTTCACAGCCAGCATCTAGCTCCTGTGTTCTGTGCTTGTCAATAACTATTGGTGCACTAATAGAAAAGAAAACTTCCACACGTCTCGGTTAATGTCTTTGTTTGAAAACACAACTAGAAAAGGAAAAAAAGAATGCTAAGAAAATTGTGACGCTTGGGGAGTGAAAATGTTGCCATGTGGCAAAAAGAGACATTACCCATGCACTGAACAGCTGAGAACAGAGAAAACTACTGAACAAATATTTTAAAAAATCATAAGATGATGACAAAATGATGGCCAAATAAGACCAGCTAACCCCCACTTCAACTTACACATTTCCTTCCCACAAAACCATTTGAGAGGAAAGAGGGGGCTTCAGAGATGATATCCCCTCTGCCTGCCTCCCCCAGGCACTAAATCGGAGATGTACAAACCGGTAAATCAAAAGGGACTGTGAAATTCCAGCCAGAGAAGCGAACAGCGAGATTAAGTGGATTAGTCTACTGTACAGGAATCCAAGGAATGCAGCCCTCGTGTGCTTTTGTTGTGGATTACTCAGCAGCAACATTATGGTTTTACGTCTCCCAGAAACATATGGGCATGTGCACTTGTGCAAACCAACAAGAAATAGCAGTCCCCAACATGCCGCTTTGCTGTACCAGCTGTGCTGATTTCAGCAGATACAGCATTTTCCAGGGAAAGGAGGAGAGTATTCAAGCACTTTTTTGTTGTATTGGTTGAAAATGAAACAGCAAACAAGCTACTCCTACCAGAAACAGGCAGACACGTCCATTTACTTCACTGACAAAGAACAGACATCTCCCTCTGACTATTGACTGTCCACCTGTTAGTGGTCCAGTGAAATCCTGCAGCTCAGACACCGCAAAACTTTTAGGAAAGTCAAGTCCTGATCAAAACTCAGCATCTCAGATTGATAATAGTTTTGGTGTTGTTTTAATTGGGTCCAAAAATATACATGACTTCATAGCCTGAGCAGACTGTCAAAAGGGGGTAGGCAGAAACACTGAGAAGAAGCAGTAAGTGATGGATAAATGAACAAACTATTACTAGCCAGAGTTAACAGTTTGTATTAGCAGTCAGTAATAAATAATTAATATGGCCCTAGGAGATGTAAAGCCATGGCATCTCATGCTTGGCTCTAAATGGAACTCGAGATAACCTACTTTGAACAGTAATGTGTTCACAGTATGTGGGAATTAACTGCTCAATGTAATAAGTATTATTGAATTTCCCGTCTCTGTACAGATAAAGGGCAACTGCCACAAAAAACATAGTAATAACAGTAACCAAATGATAAAAAAAGCAAACAAACCTGCTTTTCATTACATCCTTAAAATATTATTGGTTGAAATAATCTTAAAAGGGCTTAAAAACTAGCAATTAGATATTTCCATTTCTGTTTTCCAAGACTGCAGCTGAGAAAACGAAAGAGGCCTAAGTGCCATACCGTGCTAGCCTTGCTAATAACTCTCTGTGAAAAATCTCATTAATTCAGTCTGGCTCTTCAGATCAGCCGCTAAGACCTTGTATTGTCAGTCATCCTCTGGCCTTTTCAGGATTTCCACAGCCTAACTAGCAGAGTCTCCATGGAAACCATGCAGTCATGCTTTGCACATCCCCAGAACTTTTTGTTCCTGACAAAGCTTGAAAAATCACATGCAGCATGGAGAGTTTAACACAGTGAACTAAACCCTGACCCACACTTATAAATGATAAACCCCAGCATACTAGCTTTATTATAAATGATTTCCTTACAAGATACTTAGCCAAGCTGGCAAAATGCTAAACCAGACGACATAGGAGGAACGCAGCTCCGGAAGAGAGGAAACAAACAAGCCAAAGCAAAACACAGAGTTTTGGGCTAGTTCTTCCTGCTTTGAAAGTGCTGGAAGCACGCAGGTGTGGAAACAAGCAAAGAGCAGAAGTGGCACTCTGAAGTTGCCTTTTCTCAAACCCAGCATCCTCATAGCCCTCCGAGGAGGAGTCAGTTCTCTCATGACTGTGCATCACAGTGGTGCTGATTCACTTCTCTGGTTGTGCATCCCGGCCAGCAGAGGCGGCAGGACCCAGGTCTCAGCCTTGTGGCTGCCTGGTGCCCCTGATATCCTGCCAGAACCTGGGATAGCCCAGACATTGCTCATGCCTCCAGTCCTGGAGCAGGTATTTGGATTGACACAGCAAAACTGATACCGAAGGCAGTACTGGCACTGCTCTCAAAATTAGATCCTCTGGCTCACAACTGGGAACCAGCAGGCTCAGAGTGCATGCACGTGTCTGATGGAGGATACAAAGTTGGCAACCCACTCAACAGCCTACCTGCCTTCCCCACAAGCCTTGATGCTCCCCACTGGGCTCTGCCAGGAGGATCAGATACAGCAGTCACTGATTGCACTGACCCTACTCATCCTCACTGATGCATGGAAGGAGCACTCACACCAACAACATCACTGCCCAATATAAAGTATTGATTATAGCCAGCAGGACAGGGGCAAACTGCCAGGTGTTGTCCCCAGAAATGAATACCTGGAAAGCCCCACTGCATGGTCAGCACCTGGCTGTCACTTGTTCCTTGACACTGCAAGAGCCCCACGGGATTTTCCCACTCTCCTCCCAAGCACTGCTGCTAGTCCATGCTTGGGGAAGCAGTTGCACAAAGATGCTCTACATAGGAGGACCAGCAAAAGCCAGAAAGGTCACATGCAGAGAAGGAGTCACTGCAGGCCAAACTCACTTTGCCGCAGTAAATTCTCAGCGTTGGCGCAGATGAGCAACCGCCTGCTCTGTACAGTGTCTGGGTTTGTGAGAAAAGAGGTGACTCATAGCTGAGGGTCATGCTGTAATCTGGGAGGACTGCCAGGGGAGGGAGAGACACACTCAGCCTGATCCATGGTGAGCTCACTCCTTTTGTGGGGCGGAAGATGCAATCCACCTCAAGAGGATCAGAGAGTCCCGAGTGGGCTGAACCAGTCATTTGGGAGCTGGCAGCCACAGGCTTCCACCCCTCAGTTGCAAATAATGAGTTTAGGATTAGGAAGTCAACCTCACATGGGATGGCTCAGGAGGTGTTTGGCACATGCAGTTCTTCCCCAGTGGGATTCAAGGGGTCAGAGAAGTCTTTGTTTCCATGGGGTCCCCCTGGTGTGTCACCACAATGGATGGAAAACATTTCTCCACCTTCTCCTCCCCCAGCAAGGAGTGGTACATAATCAACAGGAAGCCTTGGATCTCTGGGGCAGTTCAGAGGATAACCACAGGCATCAGAGGCAGCGTGGTGGGGGGCACGCAGGCCTGATAGATTGGCTGAGCTGGCCAGGACCCTCTGAAGTTGGCCCGGTACAAGACAGCAGAACTACCCTGCCACTGCTGTGCTTGGGTGAGCAGCACTTGCTGATGCTCTCTCTCAGAGCCATTCCCCATCAGTGCCAACCATCTGCTTCGCTCACCACCCAAGCAGCTGCTGCTTTGCCACAGAACATATGAGCAGCTTGGGTACCTGAACAATAGAAACTACAGGTCCTCACCCTCAGGTGAACATCCAGTCCACCTTTCCCAGTGAAGATCTTGCTGTGTCCTGCACGCAGTTTACAAGGCCAGAGGAAGCAGATGGTGTTGGGCTGGAGCAGGCTGAGCTTGGAGCAGACCAAGCTGAATGACAGCCATCGTTTGTGACAGCTTCAGTTTATTTGTTTGACCATGAGGACTGAAAAGAGGAGAGATTAGGAGACATACTTGGACGATGATTTTATGCAAAAGCCTTGATTCCTCCTTGCCATGCTGTGAAATTGTACATGAGTCGGCTTAAAAGCAATAAAACATCTTTGCATGTCTTGCTCTGGTCTCTTATTTTCTTTGGCTTTGTCTGTCTTGTGGTCAGAGCTGAGACCTTCTGGCAGCCCAGGAGCCATGGCAGCTTGAAGCACTGCCTTGAAGGCCCTAGGAATTATAGTGGCTGTTTATCTGCTGAATACAGTGTAAAATAGAGTTGCAACTTAAAGGGCCATATTATTAAAATATAAGGCAAGCACGTGTCCCTTCACAATTGCATTAAAATTAGAATAAGCGACAACTGCTCTTTTGCTTTGCTACTGCAACTGCATTTATTTTCCTGAAACTGCATCCATACTGAAATGGGTTCACCATCTGGGACAGGGCTGTAGAGCAGGAGACCTTTGCCTTGGTCAGAGCTAATGACACTGAGCACTGCAAAGAGATTTCAGTCCCCAAGAAGGGCTAGTGTGCGATGCTTCCTAGTCAGCGATGCTAGATCTGCTTTTTGAGGAAGTGACTGGATCTTGACAGCATTCCACAGAAAAGATAAAAACCCTAGAAAGGACGCAGAGAAAGCATTTACTCTATACCGGAGCTTGTTGCTCGCCTAATCTCAGCTTGCCCTTGCCCACTGCTTTCAGCCCTTCAGGGGACACCTCTCCCAAAAAGCCCTTGCTGTCAGCCTCAGACCACTCTTCTGTGCTGGAAGTGGCAAAACGTGTTCACTCAAAGGGGATGTTTGCCTGCAGGATCACCTTTGAGAAAGTACCTGCCTGCTGTCCTGGGGGACAAGGCATAGAGAAGCAGTCCCAGAGTCATCACCAATGCTCTCTGCTTCCGAGGCTATGTTCAGGCCATGAACAGCCACAAATCTCACTGGTGTCTGCACAAAAATAATATGATCAATCACATGACTTCAGGCACTTACAATTCAAACTTCCTACATAAACCCCTTTATCTATGAGGTCTTTTATTTTCATGCAGGCCTAGTATGGATAGACAAGGCAAGGGGCTACCAGTCACTTCTCAGATGCTTTCTGACTTGGAGCTTCTAGCTCTGTAACACCTGTTAAAACTCCTAAATACATGAGGCAAAATCCAAGTAAGATGCTCATGGTATTTGCACTTTTGTGAAAAAGAGACTGTCACAGGGACTTGAGCTGACATATAATGGAGATGACACATGTGGGGCATCTGGGAACACAGATCTTTCTTTGAATCTGTAGAAGAAAAAGGGGGGCAAAAATGAACAAGTGAGATGGTCACTGAGCTGACTGTGGGAGGTCTATAGGGATGGACAAGCAGACACAGGACAGCAGAGATTACACAAAGTCCAGATGAAAATGACCTCCTTCAGGATCTTTTCAGTAAATTTAAGCCAGGATCAAACACAAACCCCAGTTCATCAATTTTTGCCATAGAGCTCCTGTGGTTTTGATTTAGCAGTGGATACTGTACAATACTGCAGAAGCACAGCCTGACACTCCCTGTAGATCTGGGCAAGCTATTTACCATTTCTTTTACTTCACTTTCTCCATATTGACAGTGTTAATAGCAGATACTTTATCAAGCCTTTCATAAAAGATATTTATTGGTAAATCTCTTGAAGAGCAATGTATGATGGCCGTCTTCCTCCATTTCTGCCTGGAAGCAATAGGAATTGTCGATTTTCAAGTTAAAGTTTCATTGATGTTTAGATTCTGTGAGAGTTAAATATTATTCTAAATTGAACCAGCAGCTAAGCAAACAGATGATAAGCTTTTAGTGAACTCAGGAGTAGTATAGGAAAAAACCCTCCCATGTACTTTGGCTACAGGTGTGCAATGTTTATTCTCTTCCATTAAGCTGTAACTGAACTTTGCAGTTGGCTCCACAGCGTTTCAGTTGCCATAAGATTTTGTCAGGGGTGCAGTTTGTCTCCCATTTGGCTACACAAGGGCCAAATAGATCTATGGAAAACCCACCTTTAGCTGTCTAGCTTTCCACTAGTTCTGTTAGCAGTCAAAATCTGGATCATACTTAATTTTACAAAGTCCAGTGACAGCCATGCCTGGCCCACCTCTAGTATGAACAAAGTTGGAATAAGTTATACTGTTAAAAGAAAAATCCTTTTCTTTCTATGCCTTAGATACTTCAAAGATATTGTCATTAGAGACGAATGAAGAAAGAAGAAAAACTCTTCATGCTAGCCCCAAGGAGAGCCTTGGGGTCTTATATAACAGTTCGAGGCTTGAGATATTTTCCAAGTGCCTTCTGAAATACAAAGAATTGAAAATACGTCACAAGGTGACAGTGGGACGACAGATCTCATCCATCCCTCTCAGATACTGCCCTTCACCTGCCCTCTGCCTCACTAATGTGCATGTATGAAGGAAGTCTCACCCAGGAGACACAGACACTGCTGGGATACTGTTTAGGGTATATAGAAATCATATTTCCACACTGAAAAGAGAATTGCTTGTTTCTAAATATGAGTAAAAGCATAACAGCTCAGGCATTATGGAGTGAAAATTCAGAAGCCAAGAATTAGTTTGCAGTCATCTAAAAATGCAACTAAAAACCAGCTCTCCTGAGTCCAAGAAATCTATTTGTCTTGTCTCTGAGGAAAGGCTGTAGGCGAGACAAAAATAGCTTTCTGGTAAGTTCCTCTGTAACCATAAAATCCGTATTCCTCCTTCTTCCAGTTGCATGTTCCCTTCTTAGTACCAAGCTGAGCATTCAGTTGGAAGATGCTGGCACAAATTTGCCAAGGAGAAACATGAATCCAAGCTGGAAATTAATGCCGAGCATGCTCTGAGGAGGCTATGCAGTTTACATCCTGTAGCTGTCTGACTGATGGGTGAAAATTTGGCCTCAACATACAGGCTCTCACCTCCTAAGCAAAAGTAACACCCAGAAACTTTGAAGAGATTTCTGGTCTCCAGCCAGAAAAGGCCATCATCATAAAGAGGTGGGAGAAGTAAGGAAAAACAAACAAAAGGGAGGGAATCTTGAAAATTCACATGTTCTATTTGCATTTCCCACTGAGCAGGTTTCTTGTGGATTTCAACACCCAGCTGCTTCCAGGAACAGAACAGACTTGCACGTGCCTGCAAAGCAAAACACAGCTGGAGAGCTAATTTTAGGCCTACCAGTCTTGGCAATGTCCCTTTAACAAATGAAGAATAAACGATTTTCATGCATATGTACAAACACCAAATTCTTCCAGTTAATTTAGATGGTGGTTGATGCAGTTTGGTCCAGGTACCACCAGGTGTGCCTGTCTCCCTGAAGTATGTTACCTTTTCCTGACTGGTAAGATTACCTCCTCCTATTCACTATGCACTTCTTGTGTCTGAAAAACCCAGTAAGGAATTTCCCAGACAGCAGCTACGCCTCAGCAGAATGGAAGAGCTGGGTTTCACAAGTACTTTCAGGTGAAATTACACTGACATTCATCCACTGTAGGGCTGCCGAGCGATTAAACCTTTTTCTTTAATTAAAGGAAAAGTGGTCTTCCTCTTTCTTTCAAAGAAGCAAATGCCAGTACATTTGAGGAAAGAAATAACAGGCATTACGTTTGCCCTTGGGACTGGATTTCAGAAAGAACAAGACCGACAAGTTACAGCCAAGGTTTAGAAAGGCATCATCTTACTAGTAAGAATTTCTCTTTCAAGTTCTGTTTGTAGTATAGATATCAAGACTTACTTGGTCTTACATTAAAACCCAGGAGTGTTCTGGATTTTAAACCTAATCCAACCCACACTGGAGATGCTCCAGAAGTTTTGTGTTTTGCTTTGTAATTGTAAAACTGACTTTCATTCAGAATTGGCCGAATGTTCCAGTACCTGGAATCATTATGTTAGTGCCATGATTCAGAAGAAGAGGAAAACTTGCAAAAAACACCCTTTTATGTCTATCTCCAATTTGTTGGTAGTTCCTGACCCTGTCAATGCTGCTTTTCACATCTCAGGAGGAGCACTAATTTTAGTTTTCACAATAACCCCCTCTGAACTGGTGGTAATGGGACATGGCCTCAGGTACTGAAGGGCAGGTTCAGAGCATTCTGGCTACAGCCTCCCTGCACTACCCTCTACTGAAGAACGACATCAAAAATGTCATGCAAACCCTCCTTCTCACCTCACTAAGGTCCTCTCAAGGAGAGACCTTCCCAGTCCCTTGCCCACGTATGCTGCCAAAACAAAAATGCAGACTTTATTTTCTTTATTGCCGCTTGCCAATTCATCTAATGTGGGTGACACCCTCTAATTCACAATGGTATGGACAAAGGCAGAAGATTCAGCAGCTTGTACCCGAAACATAGAGCAAGTCCAATGATACACCAACAAGCTGTCATCAAGGGCACTAAAAGTTACTCAGAAAAGATAATACAGTGCCTTTTTCAGTCAACACAAATTAAACTGAGAAAGTGATTAGGAAAGGATGGATTTCTGCCCTCCGTGATTCATCTGCGTTTTGAGAAAATGGATAAAATCAAAAGCGGGGTGTGCAACTTCACTGTCTGCACTGCTAGTTCCAGTTCAGGCTTGTTCTAAACATATTTATCAGACGCTTCTGAAAACTCTTCTCAGACTGCTAGGTAGTAACTTGCATGACACTAAAGGTAATCTCAAATATATCTTTCCTTCCCTTTTTATCTTCCTTAACACCAGAGGCATCCATCCCATCATTTATATGAGAAACAGACTGGATAATTTATGGAAACAAAAATAGTCTACTGAATTGAAATAAAATGCTTCAATATGTGGCAATAATAATGAATGAAATAAATTCTGTCATCACACAGACACCGAGTTTTGAAAAAAAAAATATGCCCACACCCTGAGCAAATTAAAATATTAATTCCATACAAAACTGCCTCCTCAACGAATGAGATAAGAGCAGACCCTTTTGACAGTCCATGTGTTAAAAGATTTCAGGATTAAGCAATGCCTCCATCCTTGTAAAAAGCTATTACCTAACTAATTTCTAGCATTTCACATAATAGCATGTCTTCATCAGGGAAAGCAATGCTTGAAATAGATGCATGCAGAGGAGTTGCATTTCAGCTCTGTTTCCAGCAAAACTAAACCCACAGAAAGTGAAATTATTTCTTGCTCATTTTCTGTACTTGTGGTCATTAACCTTGCAATTTCCTTGATGCAGGGAATACTGAAAGTATTTCTTATTATTACCGTTATTACCTGAGGTGCAATCTCCCAAACTTGATCCAGCTTGCAATAGACATGTTTCCTCTGAAAGGGAGTGCTAACACAGGTATGCATGCAAAACCTTTCTGCTAATCAGCTAGTCATAAACTATTCCTCAAATCAAGCAGATCTCAAAATTTCATTCATAAATCTGATTAGCAAATATTTACAGGGGCTTTTTTTACCTAAAATTTCAAATCAGATCAAAATGATGTGGCCTTCCTGAGTCAGTGAACTGCTGACAGCAGAATGAAAACTGTACCAAAACTACCTGTACCAGTTTAAAACAGAGGTCCAAAATTCAGATAAAAAATTTAAATATGCCAGCTGCTTGGGTGGTTTTTCTTGATAGTTTGATCTAGAGAAAGATTTTCTAAATCTAGTTGTGGTGCATACCAGGATCTCACAACTATTTTGCCCAACGGAATGCAGAAAAGGCATTTCTGCATTACTGGTAGAGCTCAGTTAAGAACATATTTTTAAACTCAGGCAGGATGCTGAAAATGCAGTGAAGACATAGCTAAGGTTGAACTTTTTGTTAATGAAAAGGAGTTTTATTCATTTGACTGCAATCATTTAGCTCAAACCTCAAGCAAATTCTGCTACCTTCTTCATCTTTTTTTCTTAAAGTGCTTATTTTACAATAAAAATGGTGACTTCAAGATGAAAAAATAAACACTTCATTTCTAAATGTATAATAAAGGTATAAGTAGGAAGCAATTCAGTTTAAAACTGTTAAAATGAAGTTCTTCTTAGGAGTCACAAGACTTCCTTTCCTTTCCCTGTTCTATCAGTAATGCAGCGTTGTCAGTCCCTTCTGACAGGCAGACTCACAGTCAGATGGAGACAACCAAAAGCACAAGAGCACTGCTCTTACTTCAGACATGTTTGCTCCAAATAATCACTCTGTTAGAGGCATTTCAAGGTACAGCTTGGTGCCAAATGATGCTGTCACTGTCAATTGTGTCCTTCCCCACAAGCAATAACTTTAACTGAGTAACTTTACACAAATACAAACAAAACATGCCCAGCAGGATGCTGACCAAATAACTTCCAGATTTTGCTAATGCTATTGTTTTGAGGCCTGAGCGCCGCAGTTTTGACCTGTGCTTGGAACAGCACAAGGCTCCACAAAGATGCGTAAGTGGAAGCGAGAGATCAGGGGAACCGAGCCCTTCCAAAGCCAGACCCAAGTGCTTCTTACAGGAGATGCATCCTCAGGCTCTTATGTACACTGTACCATATTCTTACTCAGGAGTTTGCTTTGGATCCCAACCAAGCAGTTGAAGCACCCTATGGCTCCTCAGGTTTTGTGAGATGAATTTAAGGGACTCCATATATCCAAAGCAGGGCTCCAAGTGTGAGCCGAGCATAAGCCTGCGCTACGGATGGAACCACAGTGCCAGAGGTAAGCATCACCCCTGTATTTGCACAGATGGGTTATTAACTTCAAGAACCTAATTATGTCAATTTAAATGTCAACATTGTTAATGATGTCACTGCCTGTTATTTTAACAGAAGCACCCAGCTTCTATGACTTGGGAATTTGGGGTTGCATGTCTCTCATTTTGTCTTTGGTCCTAGAAGACAGACGAGACAACTTCAGCTGCCAAAATTTCTAACTTCCACTTCTGACTTTGGCATCACTCCACAAGGAATTTTAATTTATTTCTGTATCTATTTGCCAGCCCACTGGAAATCATCCATTTAGAGGCAACATAAAATTAGTGTCAATTAATCAACAAGGAAATCTATACCATTTGTTTTGCTCCCTTCTCTGCTCATTCAGTAAAGGAAGCCACACAGCTTATTATCTGCTGTCGTAGAGGATAACTTATCCCTGGACCTTACTGCAGAAAGCATTTTGCCACCAGGTAAAAGGGAAAATGTTGTTTTAACTTATAGAAATTCCTAGTGAATTCTGGTCATGTCAGTAGGGATTTCTTTCCCAAATCTGTATTTTTTAATGCGCATAATTTTTCCTTTTCCTGTGCTGTGGCTCTACCCTTCTGTTTTTATAACCTGCAGGAAGCATATTTCAAACATATTTATTAGCTTATTAAATCAAATTACCCTTGCTCCTGCTGGACCAAGTTTTATAGAGTGCCCACAAAAATCAAAGAGCCTGTGCTATACTGACAATTTGTAGTCAAGGCGGAGACAACTTAATATTTTTAATTAGCAACTGAAAATACTTCAATTTACTAAATCAGAAATTGTTGGCAATAATTACTCTGTCCAAGCTCTGTGGCTCAAAACTGGAAAAGTAAGCAGTTTTGGGGAAGATGGGCCAAAATGAATAAGGGTATTTGTTGAAAGCTCTGAGTAAAATGATCAGCAATGAAACGGTTAATGATATTGACCTGTAAATACCTATAGCTATGCTTCAAAATTTAAAAGCCATTCGAGTAAATGAGACAATTTAACATTTCTCTTTTTGCTGTTTCACATCTGCCTGTGGACTCAAAGAGTTTGGATAAGGAGAAATTTATCTCTTGGGATGCCTACCACAGTGTACGACAGGGATCAGGTCCTTGTATGATCAGCTGCCTCCAACCCCAGCTACCCTCACAAGGCAGCTTAGCTATCACCCTGTGGTTGTATTTCACCACTTTCGAATGCTTGTGTCGTAGTAGCCAACTCAACCTTTAAGTATCTTTTTTTTAAAGTTCAGATGAGTCCAGAATGCAACAGCAGATATATTTGCACTGCAAATTGATTTTAAAATTAAAATTTATATGCTGGAGAAGACAGAAAAAATATGTAGTCTGGGAAGAGACCTTAAATCCTCAAGGTGCTGTTATTCAATATTTTATATATACTATTTGTGCCTATATTTGTATATACATTTATATATACATGAATATGAACTCAAAGGATTTCCAGGAGTCCAGTACAATAGCAATAGGAAAATCAAATTTGCTAACACTGCAGTTTTTGCAGTCAGGATCAGAATGCCCAAAGAGTCTAAGAGAATGATTACTGAATGCTGGACTTTTGTTAAGCTGATTACAAGTCGGCACATCAGTCGCAAGATTTGAATTGATTTTAAAAATTGCTTACACCTACACCGACCTAGAATCTGGAAGAAATGAGATGCAAACATGAAAGTTGTGTTTATCTCCAGCATTAAACCAAGATGATTTGGTGGGGGGGAGGAGGCGGGGGTCCTCTTGCTTTTTGCATTTCCCCACGATTTAAGTTTCATATTATAAATTCAAGTGTTTCATGTCTTCCCTGCAGGAATCTCTTGGTGCTCAATAAATAAAGATGGTTAAATAAAGTGTGTTTTGCAAACTTTTGAAAACTGAAAATTTGGGGCTTCAAAGAAAGACTTCTTTCTTCTTTTCATTTTTGTCACCCTTTCTGTAATTGTGTTTCAGTATTTAGCTCCTTTATAACCCAGTCTTAGATTACGTTATTGATTTGAAAATCCAACGACTTCGTAAAGAGCAGAAACAAAGCCTCTCTTTAGGCCTTGCATGAAAAACAAGGATTTTTATTTCATCCCTGCCTTTACTCAGCATTGCAGCCATAGAGGAAGTCAAGATATTCCATGCAACACCTGAGTTACAGTAATTTAACATAAGACTTATGACTGTGTGAAGGGGAGTTTTAGATCCCACTGGGAGGACCAAAGCAAGACAATTGTGTGTGGAGGGCAGCCTGCCTTACTCTGCTATCCCACCAGCTGCCCTGGCCAGGCCACCCAATGCCACCAGCCAGCATGCTCTGCCAAGCTGCTGGCACAGCCAGACCCTGCAAATCTGGGTAAAGCTGAAACTTGCTTGCCCCACCAAAAAAATTACAGCAGATCCACTGGTATAAAAATCTTACTCTGAAAAAAACATCGGAAGAGAGAGGGCTAAACCCCTAGGCAGCTGATGCCCTGGCAGCTCAGTGCCCTGTGCTGGGGCAGGGCACTGGAGCAACAGTGGACATGAAGGCAAAAGCACCCGTGGGCACCCCTGGGGTAAAGGCCAGAGGGAGGAAAACAACTGCGTGGGTTCGGTGGTTATTCTTGATGCTTTCCTGCCTGCCTGCCTGCCCGCCCTTCCCGTGCTTACAAGCTGTTCGCTTGTGAAACGGGTGCCCGGCAAGCAGGAGGAGGTTTCCTCCGACTCCAAGGGCTGGAAATTGGGTGCAGCCGGCACAGGAAGCGAAATTAAAGCTGACACCAGGCAATCTGGTGTTACAGCCGTCTGCATTCCTATTGATCTGAAGGCTTAGTCTGCATTCTGGCTTTATCAGCCGGTGGCATCACGACTGCCATCTCCTCCCTCTCATCCTTCTAACCTGGAAAACACTTCTGAGGGTGCTGAGAGACACTTATCAAAGACCCACTGCCTAAGAAAAGAACAACATGCCTCAGAAGAAACAGCTGCCTGGCACCTTTGAAGAAAGTTTCATGACACTTTTTCTATTTAATTAAAAAAAAAACCTCCCCAATATATACATGATGTTTCGCCTTGCAGATCATTTCAGAACAGCTTCTGACAGTGGTGGATAATAATGAACCTCTTATCAAGACATTGCCAGCTCGAGACAGACAATGTGTGTATGTATACGCATAGATCTCAGTCTTGTTAACATCAGAGAGTGAAAGGGATGGTGTGCAGGAAGATTTATTGCAGGGAATTATCCACACACACAAAACAAAGCAACACAAGCCTGAATCTTTCGCATAGAGTTTTTTGCTCCTAATCAGTTTGTAAGCTGGGAGTGTTGACCCAAGGAGCAGAGTTGATGAAAGGGTGATCTACCAAGATTTTGCTCAATTTGATTTAATTATTCCTCTCCTGTAAATGTCACATACACAAAGAA